>BCLH01001053.1:18833-85068 GCA_001602315.1 Zoysia pacifica | reverse complement strand
GCATTCACTATAAAAGGTTGGAGAAATTGGAATATAGGAGATAAAGCACTTTTCAAGCATATGGGATCTAAAGCACACAAGTTCGCTGAGGAGAGATATTTTGCCTTCATGAATCCTGATGCTGCAATTGATAATCAAATTGAAAGGTGGAGTGATGAGGCCCGCCGTCTTTATAAGATCAGATTAACTTACACACTTCAATGTTTGAAGTTTCTATTGCATAAGGATTGGCATTTCGTGGACATGATGAAAGTGAAGATTCTAGCAATAGAGGGAATTTTATTGAGCTTTTAAAATTTCTTGCAGCAAATAGTAAAGAAGTGGATAAGTACGTTCTGAACAATGCTCCGGGAAATTGTTCCTTGACCAGCCCAAAGATACAGGCTCAAGTTATTCAATGTTGTGCCATTGAAACTAGAAAAAAAATAATTGAGGAACTTGGGGATGAGCCATATGCAATTTTAGCCGATGAGTCTAGTGATGAATCACATAAAGAGCAACTAGCCCTCTGCTTGCGTTATGCTGATAAATTGGGGAGGCCATGTGAGCATTTCATTGGAGTTGTTCATGTAGATGATACCAGCTCTTTGTCGCTTAAGGAAGCAATTGAATCTTTGCTTGTTAGTCATGGTTTGACCATGGGTCAAATCCGTGGTCAAGGTTATGATGGAGCTAGCAACATGAAAGGTGGTATTAAAGGACTGAAAACATTGATCATGCAAGAGTCACCTTCTGCTTACTATATCCATTGTTTTGCACATCAACTCCAACTAGTACTTGTTGCTGTTGCCAAGGGCAATGCTGATTGTAAGGGATTTTTTGATCAAGTATCTCTCTTGTTGAATATTGTTGGAGTTTTTTGTAAGCGTCATGGAATGCTTCGAAATGCTAGACTTGAGCAGATTACAAAGGCACTTGAGTGTAGTGAGCTTGAAACAGGCACCGGATTAAATCAAGAAATGGGATTGCCTAGGCCTGGTGACACTCGGTGGGGTTCTCATTATAAAACTATATGCAACATCATTGCTATGTATCCTTCCATTCATAAGTGCTTATAACTCTTGGAGAGGATACTTTATATAAGGCTGATTGGACGAAAATACATTTTATGGTGGGAGCATTTGAGTCCTTTGGGTTTGTTTTAGTTGCACACTTAATGTTTGTTATTCTTGGTTACACAAATGAATTATCAGAGTGTTTGCAAAGAAGGGAGCAGGATATTCTTAATGTAATCTCTCTTGTCAATGTGGCAAAGAATAGAATGCAACAATTGAGGTCTACTGGCTGGAATAATTTCCTTCAAAAGGTCACTTTATTTTGCAACAAACATGGTGTCCATGTACCTGCTATGGATGCTAATTATGTGCCCTATGGAAAATCAGCACGATATGCCCGGGATCAGACAAATGATGACCACTTTAGGAGAGAAGTATATATTGGTGTCATTGATCAAATTAGCCAAGAGCTTGACTATCGGTTTGATGAGATGAATATGGAGTTGCTTTCTTGCATATCCGCCTTCAATCCTTCTAACTCATTTGCCTCTTTTGATGCACAAAAGGTATGTAGACTAGCTAAATTCTACCCTGTTGATATCAAAGGCCCTGATTTGCTGAAACTAGAGTTGCAACTTGATAATTATATTGATGACTTGAGACAAGATGATAGCTTCAAAGATCTAGAGAATCTTGTTGACCTCTCAGTTAAACTAGTTGAAACAAAGAGGCATAAAGTGTATGACATGGTTTATTTGCTTCTCAAGTTGGTATTGCTTCTCTCGGTAGCGACTGCAAGTGTTGAAAGGGCGTTTTCTGCAATGTCTTTTGTCAAAACTAACTTAAGAAATAAGTTGGGAGATAGTCTTTTGGATGATTGTCTAGTCACATTCATTGAGTGGGATATTTTCTTTCAAGTGGATGAAGATGATATAATAGAGACTTTTATGTCCCTGAGAAAACGTAGGCCAGACAAGAAGTAACTGGACTCTAATCCTCTTTTATGCATATTTTGTCTATATTTAGCTGAACTATCTATATTATAGTTTACATATTGTATGGGCAAACTATTATATATAGATATATTGTACTATTTTATACATGAATCATATCAAGTTGCGTATGAAAAAATTGTTGCGGCATACCCTACCCCAAAATCCTAGGTACGCCACTGCAACTTTACAGATCTCTGTATTTAAGTGCCAATGGGTCAAGCATCCACAAGGTGTAGAGGTGGATGAAATGGGCTTCACCCTTGTGTCCCTAAACAACAAAGGTCACAAAGATGACCCATAGATACCCCCACAACGCGTCGCACAAGTGTTTTATGTTCTCGAGCCCGAAAACAAGAAGAAACACATTGTTATCCTTGGAAAACAAAGGATCATCGGGGTTGATTATGTCACAGATGATGAAGAATACAACCAGTTTGATGAGGTGCCCTTTTTTGTGAATACAGAAATGATAAATATATTTAAAGTAAGACTCAGTTATTCATCAGTTATTCTCTACATGCGCAGTGATGGTGAGGGGAGGTTAGTTTAAGCTAAGTAATTAAAGATGTCATAGTTTTGTAATCGAATTATTTGTAATTTAATTATTAAATATTATAAATATGTCCTCTTGTTTTCTGATATTAAGGCTAATATGTTTCCCTCCTTTCCAAATTACTAATGTTCCCTCCTTTCTAATATATAATTTATATAATGAAAAAAGGAAGAACATACAACAATATGTTCAGATTGGACATTGCTGGCCGTGCAATGTACATTCTGGACATACAGTTTACATGCTTCCTTGAGTAACAACAGAAAGCCAAAGCTTATAAATTGGTCGACACTTGCAAGAGGCGAGGTGGGACTATAAATTGGTCGACACTTGCAAGAATAGGTGAGGTGGGACTATAAATTTGTCAACACTTGCAAGAATAGGCGAGGTGGGACTAAAGTATAAGTAATAGTGTCAGTCAAGTATATGGTCAGCGGCAGACGACATTACATCCAGCAATACTGTCGGTCGAATATGACGTCAACAGAACCGACGTTACAATTTGCAATAATGTCAGTCAAATATGTTGACGTCATCTTTGAGCGACATTACAGTAGTGAGTGCCAATTAACATATCCCAGAATCTTTGATTAACACATGTTGATTATTACAAATTAGAAATATAATTACAAATTACAGTAGTGACATTTACAAAATCATTACAAATACATGTCTTCAAGAGGTTTGAAAGAGCCTGAAATGGCAAGTGCCCTGTTTACCTCCTACTCAATGGCGGCGATGTCCTCGGAGGCCGGTGCCTATCACTCGTCTGGCTTGGCCCATGCCCGGAAGGCAACGCTGACATCAAGTACAAAATATAGGCTATAAGACTTAAAATATCATGATGCCAGTAGTGCATGGGTGAGAGAAGCTAGATCTGGACGTTGTTGATGAGCGTTCGCATGCTCTTCACTTTGCGTTGGCCACCGCAAGGTGAAGAGTATGCAGACACTCATCAACAACATCCAGATCTTCTCTCGCCCTTGCACTTTTGGTATCATGATATTTCTAGTCTTCTAGCCTATATCTTATACTTGATCTCTACGTTCCCTTCTGGGCGTGGGTTGAGCCAGACGATTGAGAGGCACCGGCCTTCGAGGACATCGTCGCCATTGAGCAGGAGGTACACGCAGACCTTGCCGTTCCAGGCTCTGTCAAACCTCTTGAAGATAGTTCCAGCTCTATCAAACCTCTTGAAAAAAGTTTGAACAAAGTTTCAGGCTCTGTCAAACCTCTTGACAGAGATTATAAGACACCAAATTTGAGAATGAGTCCTAAATTCACTGCCATAAACCCTAATCCATAAACCCTAATAACTTTATCTAACAACCTGTTCAAATGAGAATAACAGATCCGATAAACAAATGATGTTGCAAAAAGACCTGAAAAGTAAAATACAGAACTTGTATATGCTCACTAGGCTACCCGTGCGCGACTGGGCATCATAAGTAACAACCGAAGAAGGACCATACACGTGGTGTGACGGGAGGAGGAGGAGCGGCAGTGGTTTAGGTGAGGAGGAGGGGCAGCATGCGGTAGCTGAGGGGCGGCGGTGTGCTGACGGTTGAGAAGCAAGGGGACGGGATATATATATATATATGTATGTATGTATGTATATATATGTATGTAATATATATATATATATATATATATATATATATATATATATATATATATATATATATATATATATATATATATATATATATATATAAGAATGACTAGGGTTTAGTTCGTAGTGTCGATCAGTGTGACATCGCCAATAATTGACATTGCAAGTCTAACAGTGTCGGTCAATTATCTGACCAAAATTACAACATCACTCAGCAAACATAACTTAAAACATTTCAATTTTTTAACGCACCAAATGTTCCATTATTTTGTACAATGTTTTCTAAGCGTATAAACATTCATATTTCATATTAGAACATATTTTTAATAAATTTTGTAATCACATTCAACCTACATTCAACATTTACTTGTACTTATAATGTATAGTTCCATATGATTGATAACCTATAGTTCCATTTGAACTAAAAATTTCAAGAAAAGACTCAGAAAAATTAAAACAAAAATTTATTAGGTTCCTTACACAATGCAAATTACTAAACTCAAATTGTAGATCAAATATCATTATATACATTGAAGAAAAAACATTAACGAAATTGTTAAATTTATTAACAATGTCAGGCGAGCTGACATCACCGACGACCGACATTGCAAGGACAACAGTGTCGGTCTTTTACTACTGTAGTGTCGGTAGTTACATGACTGAAATTATAACATCACTCAGCAAACATAACTGAAAACATTTCAATTTATTTTACGCATCAAATGTTCTATTATTTTGTAGAATGTTTTCTAGATGTATAAGCATTCACATTTCATATTAGAACGTATTTTTTATAAATTTTGTAATTACATTCAACCTACATTCAATATTTTCTTGTACTCATAACGTATAGTGCCATATGATTGGTAACCTATAGTTCCCTTTGAACTAAAAATTTCATGAAAAGACTCAAAAAACTTCAAACATAAATTGTTTAGGTTCCTTACACAATGCAATTTATTAAAATCAAATTGTAAATCAAATATCATTACATACGTCGAAAAAATAACATTAAAGAAATTATTAAACTTATTAACAGTGTCGGGCCAGCTGACAACACCGACGACCGACATTACAAGGCAAACTGTGTCGGTCTTTTATTTTTGTGGTGTCGGTAGGACCTAACCGAAATTACAACGTCACTCAGCAAACTTTGCTTAAATTATTTTAAATTTTTTTACACACCATATGTTCCATTATTTTGTACAATGTTTTCTAAGCTTATAAGCATTCCTATTTCATTTTAGAACATATTTTTTTTACAAATTTTGTAATTACTTTCAAACTACATTCAACATTTTTTTGTACTCATAATATATAGTGAAATATGATTGGTTTCTTATAGTTCCATTTGAACTAAAAATTTCATAAAAAGACTAAAAAAAATTCAAACAGAAATTTGTCAAGTTCTTTGCACAATGAAATTTACTAAAATCAAATTGTAGATCAAATATCATTATATATGTCGAGACAAAAAACATTAAAGAAATTGTTAAACTTTTTAGCAGTGTTTGTAGTGTCGGTTTTTGTGACGTCATGAGCCTGACATTGGTACTCTTACTATATAAGCGGGCTTTGTTGCTTCGTTCCACACTAAACCTGATAGCCTTTTCATATCCCACACGACGCGTTACGCTGCCAAAATTTTTTGTCAACCCTAAACCGGTCGCCGCCGCTCTCGTCGCTGCACCTCCCGCACTGGCCACGGCTAGTCGATTGTCCTCTTGGCTTCTACACCGGTCATGACTGTGCGTCCTCCTTCGACCTCTGGTAGCGCGTTTGCCTCCGAACTCAGCATCCACCGCGTTTCCTGCTACGGCTCCTATCTCTCGACATCTTCTCTCCCCTCACCCATTCCAAAACCCTAATGTAAGTACCCTCACCCATTCTTTCTCGGTAAGCCGCTTCCCCTCCACCATTCCGGTAATCTGCAAACTGTAAGTCGCATCCGCTACCACCATTGTTCCTCTCAATTCTTGTGGCTTCAAAATGCTATATGACATTTTTGATGTATATACATATTATTGTTTATTTTATGGATAAATTGTAAGACTTTCTTTGGCACAAAGGAAAAATTCTTGATTCCTATATTTCTCTTGTGAATTTGATCTGATTCCTGTGAAATTCCTGTACGAATCCTGTGAAATTGCTATGTGAATAACAATGTTGGTTTGATGACATCAGCGACCGACACTGTTACCATACAGTGTCGGTATTGCTGACATCATCTTTGACAGACACTACTATAACCGACATTACTATGACCGTCACTACTATGACACTTGTCCTAAATGCTCTTATATATAGAAAAGTTGCTATTGCTATATGACATCTGGATTATAAACATACACTATAACAAATCTGTTAATCTATGACGATTTCAAAGTGACAATTTCGTTTATTGTCATAGATTATGCAACAGCTATGACAATTGTCAATTATCGTCACGGATATGCATCATCTATGACGATTGTCACTTATCGTCACTGATGTGCACATCTATGACGCGGCGGGGGTTTAACACAGAAAAACTTTAGAACTCGCCCCATCTCCCTCATTTCTCCGTCTTCTCTCTTTTCCATGGCGTCAAACCTTTCTCCCTCACCTCTTTCCATCCACAGAGACTAGGCGAGGATGGTGGCTCATCCTCAGATCCGGACATGAATGGCGGCCTCATCCACAGATCCGAGTGCGAACAGGGGCCTCGCCTCCAGATACATGTGTGAACGGCTGCCTCCTCCCAGCTCCTGCGTCGACGACTGCAGGTGCCCCCTCCCCTCCACTGTGGCTTCCCCGATGCTGACCTAGGGACAGCTCCCCCTCAACCGGCCCTCCACCTAAACGAGCTGGTGAGCTCTCTCTCTCTCTCTCTCTCTCTCTCTCTCTATGTGGCGTAAGTCTCTAGATCTGACATGAAGAAAACAAAGGGAAGAAGCTCCTGGAGGCCCTGGCCAAATTCTTGATTCTCTCAATACCTCCATTCTCTTCGGGCTTGGCCAGATTCTTGATTCTTATGCATCCTCTCGATCTAGATCAGGCATTGTATTTTTTTAATGATTTAATTGCAGCACTTAGATAAGCAGGTAACGGATTAATTGATTCTGTGCAGTACAGATCAAAGAATCAACCTATTGAATCTATTTTTTGTGTCTTGGTAGCCTTTCTTTTTTATGACTAAGTTAATTTTTTATGACTGGAGAGGAATGGATTTAATTGCAGCACTTAGATAAGCAGGTAACTGGAGAGGAATGGAACAATGGTTCTTTTTTATGACTAAGTTAATTTTTTGTGCATTAAAATGATACAAAAGAATTATTTAATGTACGTGCAGGAATCATGGTTGGAGAAAGGCATAGTAGAATTTACTTGGACTGTCATCTAAAGCGTTGTTGATAAACATGATTTGTAAGAGCAGATGCTGGACTAATGTGTTATTGATTTATGGCTCTGAAAGTTAGTAACTGAACATTGGTAAATATCATGGCCTTTACTTGCATATTTTCTCAAAAATAAAGTATTATACAACCAGACTTTATGAAAATAATCAATTGGAAAGGTAACACTTACTCAATCTGTTCGCACTTGAATTGCAGACTTATGTATTATGTTGTTTACATCAGTTTTATAAGCTAAGTAATAATTGTACACTTACTCATTTTGTTCATACTTGAATTGAAGACTTGATCTATGTGATCTTACATAATTCTTTTCATTTGCTGGTCGTCAGTGCTCGACACTTCATTGCTTTTTATAGGTTAGTGAATCTTATTGCCTTGAACTATGATAATGTCGACGAGATGAGGATGTCGGAGGCTCAGGGAGTACAGGACAGGACTGGTGTTTTGTCGGCTGTGTGGAAGGTACTTAACTGGCTCACATTCGTTTTTCTTCCTCATTTTGTAGGATATCTTCTGTGACAGGATGCTTGATAAGGTAGTATCATTGTGGTAATAAAATGGTATATCAACTGCTAAGCGACAATGAGCATATCTCGTACTGGACTACTGGTGTACTGAGAAATACCTGAATTATTTTTTGGTACTTTGCATATGTTAGGGAAAACTGGACGTGTTATGTGAGTGAGGATTGATCGTGTTTGTTCCTTCCTCTCTGTTGCCCAATGCCAACTCCATGCTGGCCAGTGTTTATTTTGGTTCTGTAAGACATTTTCTCACCTGCCAAGTTTTCTTAAAGACTGCATGATATTCTAAGGGGATTCACGTTGCAGAGCTCTATCTCCTGCTCATGCATGTACTTGTGTAGATAAATTAAGTTGCTCTCAATAATTTTTTCATCTATTGCTATATTACAAAATCGAAGCACTATGTTTGATGAAAACCAAGACCAATTGCTAATTCCTCCATCTTTCGTGCCTTAAAATGTTGCATGTGTGCTAATCAAAGATAATTGTTTAGACTGCTTTATTCATGGATATTTCCTTGTTCATTGCAGGACTCTAGAAAAAATTCCAAGAAAAGTATTAACAAAAAAATTGCTGAATGCTGACACGCCTCCTGGTGGAAACAAGGATCAGCTTGCTAAGAGAGTTCTTGTAGAGCTACAAACTAATAGTTACTAGGTCCAAGACAAGCTTGACAGTACAAGATGATGATGTAAATTTTGTGCATTTTGTGTGAAACATTGAACTGTAACATTGAATCATGATTGATGATATATATTATTGGTTAGAGCTTTTCTTATGTGTTGAATGTTCCAATGAATCTGTAATTTTTGATTGATGAATTGTTAGATGGGTAATCTGATGTGGCAGCCACATCAGACATTAAATTGTGATGATTTAATTCGTCAATGAGGTTTGGGCCTAGTGTGGGCTTGGGCTCATCCGTGACGATCAACAAACGTCACATATTACACCAATCCATGACAAATACTTAGAAAACGTCATCAGAGTTAATTTATAACGCGTGATACATGACAAAAGATTATTTCATCATAGATATCATTTCGTGATAATTTTTAAGCAATCTATGATGATTAGAGTACGTCATAGATTGACTCTTTTCTTGTAGTGATAATCTAGTATAATCAAAATTTGGGCACAATGTATTTATTATAATAGTACTTTTCAATTGTTGTTGTGCTCGATGATGAAAGCGGACTAAGTGAGATGAGAGTGGCAGCATAAACCATATATATCTTGCGACTTGCGATATCGGATATGTGTTACCATACGAGTCAAGGACCTTAGAGCGTTGGAAGGCTATTAAATTGGCAACCCTGAGAACAAAAGTCTTTCTATTCTGTACTCACTTCTTTTCAATATCCATTCAGATCAAATAATATTCTATTTTTTAGTACACAATCTCTACAATGGAGGAAGTTGGTGCATCGACACCTATGGCTTCTTCTCTCAAAAGCTCAAGTAGCTAATCTTTTGAGGAACCTTCCCCTCCCTATCCTCCGTGCACAAAAAGGCAGCGCCTGCTACAAGAAGGCCCCAATTAGAATTCAACTGATAAGGTATTTGATAGTCAAATTAACACTGTTTATTTTAACTCAAACAGAAATACTTTATATAACTCTATCTTTCATAGTATATTCTCGCTTGAAGCACTAGACAACTTAATTTCACTGATGAAGAAGAAGTGACAGTTTCGACTGAGGATACGACCCCCCACATCATCCACTTCACAGAAGACATGAAAGGTTGGCTCCAGGAAAGCAAACAAGCTACATGCTGAAAATTTTACTGTAGAAGCTGTCGACCAATGTGGTGCACCTGTGGAGCCAAAAGGAATCAACGCAAAATGACATAATGATTGTGGTGTCTTAGTAAGAGAAAAAGTTAAGATTACATTTCATTATTGGCGTAGTGTCTCGGAAGAAAAAAAAATAAATTGTGGGACAAGTTGTGCGCAAAGTATCTTTTCCCCACAGATTGTCTTGACCGTGCAAAAAAGGCTTCTCTCTACACAATGGAAAGATGTCTTCGGACATTTGTTGAGAAGATGACATCTGAGAATGCTTTAAAGACTAGTGAGTCTTTTAAGGAACTGAGTAAAAAGAACAAGATGTGTTCTAATCTCAGTCCAGGTGGATATGCAACAAAAATAAAAAAGTGGAGGCTAAAAGAACAACAGGATCGAGAAGCTGGGATACCAGACCTACTAGAAGGATGCAGTGAACGCACTCGAAATTGGGTCTTGGGTCAACCCAAGTCAAGTGATGATAGGCAATTGATTTTTAAAAGCTCAGATATTAATAAAGTTGTACAAAAAGCCAAAGAGCTAGCCGCAAAGGAGAAGGAAGGCACCTTTAAGCCAAAGAAGGAAAGATACCAGCTCACTATTGCCCTTAGAAACGAGGAACATTGAGGTCGTACACGAGCCATCTCTTCAATGGCTGTGTGGAAATTAGGGTTTTTGAACAACGTGAGCAGCTATAAAAAGCGTGATCCACCCAACAAGAATGATGAACACGAGAAGTGGAGAAAAACTTCTTCGAATTTCTCAAAGAAAATCTATAGTTCGTCCAACTATTTACTGTACCGGACATCTGAATCAGTGTCAACAACATCGAGACTACTCTTACTACTGAAAACCTGCCTTCAAGCAGCCATAGGTCCGCACCTAAATTGGCCACTAAGTACCCAGTGGATGATATAATCGAGAATACTCCTTGCTCAATGAATATGGCTCTTGGCAGGAAAAGGAGCATCAAGGTTGTAGAAGGCAATGCAATGCCTAGTCGTACATTTCATAATGTATCTATTCCACCAGAGTGTGCCAAGGTGCAATTGATCAAGGTAATAGATGACAAGTATCTTGATTTTGGTCTCAATTGTCCTGATGAGGAAGAGGGGATTGACACTCTGGGAGATGCCGTTAATAATTTCGTCCTTTGACACTGACGAGACATTGTTTTGCAATATGCAGTTAAAACTACACCAGCGTCTCGACCTACTCTAGCACTTTCACCTCGGTCTTCTCCAACAGAAGAGAATAAAGGTGTTGGTGCTAAGGAGCCTAACATGGATCCCCTCCGCCTCGCGAGAGACATGAGGATGAGGTTGCTGCTACTGAGGGGCCTCTCATGGGCCTTCCTCCGCCTCCTGAGAGACATGAGGATGAGGCTGCTGCTGCTGCTGAGGGGCCTGTTATAGACCTCCCTCCGTCTCCTGAGACACATGAGCATGAGACTGCTCGAGGCCTATCATGGCCCCCTCTTCGACTCTCGAGATACATGAGGATGAGGGTATTGCCGAGAAGCCTATTGATGACCTTGCTGCGCCTCAACTGATACGTGCTAAGGACTCAACATCTAGCAAGAGTATAGATCAGCACCTTCTATTAACTAGTATGTTAACCGCTAAAGTGTAGAACACACATTAATGTTTTCTTTTACAGTCGAAGCGTACCTCTAGGGTATGAGACAACCATACTCCTATGAGAAAAAGGAACTGGTGGAGCACACGCCTCTGGTGCCTGAGGGTCTTCTTGAAGGATCTTGGGATCTTATAGAGTATGATTTTTCTGAGTTCAAACATAGCATGCCACTATTACCGAGCCGTATGTTAAAGGAGAAGGATTGGATGAAACATAGATTTCAACGGTGGTACTTAGAAGCATGTGCTAATGGTGTTCAGTTTATCTAAGTTAAGATTCCTGGGGACAACACCATCCAAAATGGAAACAAAAAATGTTGTACAAAACACATTTTTTTGTACTACTACACCATAATTCAGTAATCTATATCACTATATTTTTGTCTATATCATTGAGACTTTTAACCTTTACATTTTGTTCTCGAAGTGTGTAAAATAGGCCTCGGGCAGTGTGCATTGTGGCTATTATGTGTGCTAATACAAATAAGCTGGCTCTGAAAAATACATGACATTGCTCAAAGAAGATTATGTATGGAAAAATATAAGTACTTGCAGTTTTAGTTTTATTGTTATATGCATTTTCACACTGTATTGATATTTGCATTTTACTAATTACAAATTATGTTCTTAATATTGGTAGCCAGACAAGCAGGCGTAAGGAAGCCAATTTGATGAAGCCACACTCAATGACATTGCAGTTCAGATGATCCGCTTCATGATGCATAAGTTTATTCATCCAATGGGTAAATATTATGACCCAGTAGGTGATGTGGCAACACATCAAGAACTTCCTAATTGATGCAAAAAATATAATAATGCTAAAGTAATTTGACAAAATTTTGAAGTTGGGTAGAAGAGAATTAATGAACAAGACCGGACTTGGCTGAGCAAATAAAATTTTAGTTGTTAGTTCTATGTGAAGTATGTATATTCATGTATATGTGTAAATTAAGCTGCTGTAGTGGATGAACTTGTATACATATATGACACTAAACATTCACTTTATGAATACATTGCCTCTGTCAATATATTTTATTAATTTGTTATTTACATTTGATTTGTGTTATTCAGATGGCTCTTATTCAAATATATGAAAGTGTCGGTTTTGTGATGTCACATAAACCAACACCCCTAATTCAAGTAGTGTCGACCACGTGATGTCATAATATATGACATGACTGTAAATAATGTAGACATGACAGTAAATAATGTCGGCAAAATTGACATCCTTGAGACCGACATTGTTGGTAGTGAAAGCAGCGTTGGTTGCATGACATCAACACAACCAAAACCACAGTTGAAATATCAGTGTTAGTTCTATGATGTCATAATAAACAACACTGATTTTAACATAAATCAGTGTCGGTCAAATAATGTTAAGAGAGCGACACTGGTGTAACTAATAGAAATATCGGTTAGATGATATCAAACCATTCGACACTGCTGTTGTTGTTACTTATGTCGGTTAGATGATATCATGCTATTTGACATTGCTGTTGTTGTTGCTAGTGTCGGTCTCGCGGCATCATCTTTACCGACACTGAAGACATTGCTATTAGTGTCGGCAAGATGATGTCATTTGACCGACACTGATAATTTGATTCAGTGTTGGTTCCTTCAACCCGACATTGATTACCGTTTACAACAGTGTCGTGTGAGGAGTGTCGCACAATTTGATCGACACTGTAGAACTTTGTGACCCGACATTAAAGGGTCTTTTTGTAGTAGTGAGGGTTTAGGGTTTTGCATTGTCGACTTTCTTTGCGTCCCTATGCCCCAAGATTGCCTGCTTTAACAATGTCGATGCCATCCGCGACCTCGAACTCCACCAGCAACGGTTACCTCATCCGCTGGCCTTGCTGGGACCCTCGTCGAGAGGCCACTCTGCCTCATATCCCTCTGGCGGGAAGGCATGTGGGGGAGTATGGCTGGGAATTCAGGCGGCATGGCTCGACACGGTAAGACACAGCCTGGCAAGGCACAACGGGCCGTGCCGAGGCAGCCCACGGGCTAAGGTGCTGGCCCATGACACGGCCATCAAATAACTAACTCGAGGTATTCTGAGGGAGAGAGTTACCACCAGACCGCACCAGCTTTTGTGTTTGAACATAAAATAAAATGTATATTTAATATAAAACTACAATCGAACTGTGCCGCGCTGGGCCACCATGCTGGACCTTCGGCCCAGGCACGGACTGTCGTGTGGGCTCGTACGGGCCCGGCATGAATTTAAATGAGTCGGGCTCGTACTCGTGCTGTGCCAAATGGACGGGCATCGTGCCTGCCCAGATGCCCAGATCTAGTGGGGAGCCGGGGAGCGCGTGGATTGGACGCCTTGGACAGGGCAATGCGTGGCCTAGATGCGGGCACGCGAGGCCTGGGGCAACACTGGCAAGTGGCCCACAGGGAGCAGACATGGCCTGGGGCTGGGGAAGCTCATTGAGTTTTTCTATTATTTAATCCTTTTTTTATTAATATTTTTAAAAAAACTGCGTTGAACTATATTTCTAGGATCTCGACCGTTTCAGTCACACCAATCGTCGTGGCGCAATTCATGTAGAAATCACGACATGTGGACCGGTGTGATAGCATCCACATCAGCTACGGACTCGAGTCGGAGTCCACGCAAGTCGCGCCGATCGGGCTGGTGCAACTGGAGTCACGCTGGTTTGGCTCGGTTTCTCTCTCGCGCGTTGTGCTTGGTTTCTCTCTCCATCGCCGCGCCTTCCTCCCAAATCCGGCTTCAATCGAGCTTTCCTCTTCCTCAAATTTGAAGAAAGAGTCGAGCAAAGGTAGCTCTTTCATTCCGTCCGCATAGATTTGTTTTTCACAAAAAAATTTGTTTGGGTTGAGTAGTTAGGGTTTAGTGAAATATATGTACCTTTTGTTGATAAGTAGTAGAAATTTGGTTGTTTGCGGTATCATATATCGATAGCATTACCTATTGCATTTTCACATAAATGTATTGTACTTTGTGTATGTTTACAGTATTGTAGCAAATAAATTTTGCAAAATATTAAGATGTGTCATATTTAAACATTTGTTTAGGGTAAGTGAGGTCATTTACATCCGATGAAGCCAAAGAAACATTACGGTTGCCACATGTGGGCAAATGGTGAAGTGCCTCCACTGCTTCCCGCTCCGAGGTGTGAATGTAATTCTGTTGCTGAGGTGATTCAGTCGAGACATCAAGAACGGTAGCACGTGCATATTATACGTGCCCTATCAAAGGCTATGTAAGAATGTCATATTAAATAAATAATGAAGAAATACATATGATTAATAATGATTTTATAGGGTCATTGGAGTAGTTGCAAATCCTTTCAATGGATTGATGGTCCAGATATAGTTGATGAGAGAATTCTACTATTTTTGCATGACCCATACGAGACGATCTGCTATGAAGCTTTCAAGCGATGAGTGCCTCCACCACCAAATCCTCCTCCTATGACGGATGAGAAGGCGGAAGCATCAAGAAGAAGTACCCTCAATCCGCCGTTGTGCAATTGTGGTCATTGGGCCGAGCTAGAAAGGCCGCCTCCTAGTTTAACATACACTCCATTTTTCTGTTGTCCTAAAAAATTATTGGTTAGTAATTTGAGATGTGGAGTAGTGTTTGTGGTACTTTGTGACATTGCTTAATATTAACAAGTATCATTTCATCATGGAGGATTATGGGCGAATGTGTGACTTCTAGGAGTGGATATAAGGTCCAAAATCTCACTATCTAGAACCTGGAGACTAGTCGAATTTGAGTAACAATTTACATTTGTCATGCAATGAGGTGCCAGAGGTTTTGTGTCAATGCGGTGTGCGTGCAAGGGAAGCAGTGGTTCTGTCAGAGCTAGCAATTGGATGGTTTTGTGGCAACACAGTAGGTGATAATGATGTATGGGTAATATACTGATTTCGTGATTTTTGTTTGCATTCTCCATACTCATTTTCACTTCAGAAGGATATGAAATAGAACCTGTACTTTATTATGTAGCATACTCGGAGGTGCAACTAGGAGGACTGAAAGGATCAGGAGGATTTTTACGCGCAGCTGAAATTATATAATCATAAACAAAGGCAAGTGGCTTTGAGAACCAGAAGAAGAGCGATCCAGTCTCAACATTTGAAATGTCCTCCAGGATAGATCATTGGAACAATCAAGAGAGAGTTTGAACTTGATAAAATGGAGGATAGGCATCTTGCCTATGAGATTGCATTGAAGTATTGGAGGGAAAATCGAGAGAAGTATCCTCCTAAGAAGGCATGGCATCATTTGTCCCCGTCATGGGGTACAAGATTTGCTACGGCTTTAGAGTGTATGTCCTGGTGTAAAGAAAGGAAGGAGCAGCTAGCCGATCCAGTATACCAAGAGGAGTGTGTAAGCTTCATGACCTTTAAAGTCTCCTAAAAGATATGAATTGATTTTGGTGATTGAGTGAACAACCATAGGTGTTAGAGGGTGTGAATGACAAGGACGAACCTAAGAAGAGGAGTTGCCGAGCTTCGAAGGACCAAGGCTAAGGACTAGCTAGAGAGTACATAGGAGCACCGGTACTATAAAGAGGGGTAAGGTCACTTGTCTCCTGTCATACAAGTGTTAGAGGCTGTGAATGCTTCTTAGATCCTCATAAAGCACTAAATATAGCAGAGCAAGCGAAGTCGAAGATCGGAGCTTAAGAACCAGCTGAAGTTTTAGTCACCGGACAGTCCGGTGAGGTCATTAGACAGTCTGATGAGCCCTGGAGGAGCCAGTCCAGAGAGAGGTGCTCTCTGGAGTCGTTGAGGAGAGTCAACGGACAGTCCGTCGGTGCAGTCACAAGACAGTCCAGTGAGCAAGAAGCTGAAGTCCAAAAAAGATGTCTCTGTGAGTCCAGAAGTGAAAGTCACCGGATAGTCTGACGAAGGTATGCACTGGACAGTCCGGTGTCCTGTAGAGTGGACTCCAGAGAGGGTGTTCCCCTGGCCGAGGAGGAAGAAGTGTCACCGGACAGTCTGGTGGTTCAGTCACCGGACAGTCTGGTAATTGCATAAAGCAGTCAGCTTTATGACATCATGTCCGAACGGTTGTTTCTGGGCTTAGAGCCTATTTAAACCATTGAGGGAGACGTTTTTCAGTGTACACTTGATCAGAATTGCTGGAGCCAAGTTGTGAGAGGCCAAAGGACACCACCAAGAGAGCACATTGCAAGATTGAAGATCTTTGGTGCTAGTAGAAGAGTGATAGAGAGCATTCATCCACTTCTAGAGCTTAGAAGGCTTGAGAGGAGTGATCTTTGCCTATTACTCTTGGTGTGGGCAGCCTAGATCAGCTAGGAGTCGATGCTCGAGCTTTTGAGAAGATTGTGAAAGATGACACTAAGTTTGTACGTGGTTTCGGGTCCCATGCTCGAAAGGGACATCAAGAAAGAGCGCCCAAGCCTTGGTGGCTTGCTCTGGCGCTTGGGTATTGTGTGCGACAGCCAGGCCGCTGGTGTCTTCACTTTGAGAGTGAAGCGTATCCTTGTGATTATCGTTCCGGGAACGACGAGAGGGACTGGGACTCTGACAGGAGTGGTTCAACGAGGATTAGAAGAAGGCACCTACCTTCCGAGACCACAGAAAAAATCACTGAGCACTCTCTATCTCACTCTCTTTACTTACCGCATTTACTTATCGTTAAGTAGTGTGATAGGTTGTTCTTTGATTCCTCTTGGTGGCTATCGTGCTAGCGCTTGCTTATTGTTTATTTCATATCACTAACAATGTTAGGGGTCTTGGCCTACTAGATTTGTTTAAGTTTGCTTCCGTTGTGTTCAAGTCTTGTAGTTTAAGTTTGTAGCAAAATTATTACTATAAGTCTACCAATTCAACCCCACTTCTCAGTGTCTTTGATACTTACAAGTGGTATCAGAGCCAAGTGCTCATTTTTGGTCTTCACCACCTTGAGTAAGGATACCGAACGGGATGGAGACTTCACTCATATTCGATGGGGACGATTACTCGTATTGGAAGGCTCGCATGCAAGCCTACTTAGAGTCAATCGATAGAAAAGCGTGGCAAGTTACTAGCAACACTACGAATGAGAATGAGAGATTTGATCCCATTTTTATTAAGTACAATGCTAAGGCCAAGAATGCTATGTTTAGATACATTTCTAAAAATGTCTTTTCTAGAATCAATGCATCACCCACCACGCATGAAATTTGGGTCCAATTGCAAAACATCCATGAGGTCTCCTCCGAGGCCAGGGAAGAGCGTTATTATGGTCTCAAGAACAAATATGATTCCATCGCCATGCAACCTCATAAAAAAGCTAATGATGTATACTCTCTTTTGCATGTGGTGTTGGAGGAGATCAACGCCTTGGGCCTCAAGGATAAAATTGATGAAGTTGAAATCATGAGGAAGCTCTTGAGGATGTTGCCGCTGAGCTACAACTCCATCGTCACGTGTCTCTTCCAAAGCAACTTGACTACTCCCACCGTTGACGTCATGCTAGGCAAGCTCACAACCTATGAGGGGTACATGTTGGATAGCTTCACTGACTCTCAATTGCCCAAAAATCTTGCCCTTTAAGTTGATTAAGAATCACCCAATGGCATAAACAAAAAGAAGAAGAAGGTGGAGGAAGATGAGGATGAGAAAAGTGATAATGAGGACCTTGCACTCTTGATGAAGAAACTATTTCGCAAGGGAAGACCCTCATCTTTGAAGAGGAACTCCGAATGCTTCAATTGTGGCAAGAAATGTCATTTTGCTAAGGAGTATCCCAAGCCAAGAAGGAGAGCAAGAAGGAAGCCTCAAGTGAGAGTGCTTATGTAGAACGCAAGCTAAAGAGAAAATCCAAAAAGTTCTTTCCCAAGAAGGAGAGCAAGAGCAAGAAGAAAAAGAAATCCCTACACAAAGCTTATATTGTTGGTGAGTAGCTCACCGATGATGATTTGGACTCTTCATCTTCAAGCGAAGAAGAGTCGCGGGTATTGCCATGACTAGTTCCACCAATGAGCTACCACCACCTCCTTTGCTTGATGGCCCATAGTTGCAAGGGCTCCATTGTGGAGGAAGATGATTTTGAGGAGGAGGAGAGCTATGATGATAAAGATAATGGAGCAAGCTACAATGATCTTGTCCTCTTCCTCGAGAAGGCCAACAAGACCATCATCAAAAAGTATAAGAAGATTAAGGTGGTGACCAAAAAGCATAAAGTGGCGGTATTATGAGTTCGAGAGCTTAAGGAGGAGCTCAATGCACTTAAGCATTCTCATAGTGTTCTACGTGAGTCATATGAGGATCTCAAAGCGAGGCACGTAGAGCTAAGTGAGAAGCATAATGCATTGTTGCGCACCCATGAAGCCCTTGATCTTGACTCTCTTCTTAACTCTTCTAAGCATTTGGATGAAGCTTCTACTTCTTATGATCTAACCCTCTCTAAGGAGAGTACCACTCTTAAGCCATTTATTTTGAAGGAATACACAAAGCTCAAGGAGGAGAGAGAGGCCACGATGGATGATATCCATTTGAGTGGCTCACTGGAGGAAGGCAAATTCAAAAAGAGATCCTAAGCAAGAACCTCATCAACAACCACAAGGGCTTAGGATCATATCATTTCTCTATTAACATCATCGGCAACCAAGATGAGATCCTCGAATGGATAGTCCCGCTCATGGCGGATGACTATTATTGTGAGAAGTGTTGCCTTGATGATCACTGCTCCAAGGATTGTCCTAAGATGAGCAAGCCTAAGATTATGCCTAACGCTAACCTTTTCCATGTAGATGTGCACTACAAGCTTTTTAGGGATAAGGATGGAAAAGTGAAGGCCAAATCGCTCAGACCGTCAAATGACAAGCGGACAATCAAGAAGATATGGGTCTCCAAAGTGATCGTGGACCAAGAGAGGAAGCTAAAATTTCTTGGGTTCCCAAGAAGAAGTGAAGGGGCCTAGGTGGTGGACCGTGAAGCGAATTGAATATTCTTGAAGTCCACCACATGTTGATCGAGCTACAACGCCTATCTACTCTTTAAGAAGGTTATTTTTGTACATAGTAGAGTAGGTTTTTTTTTGGAATGTATGTTAGATAGGACTCCTCTATGGACTAATGTTTGCACTATCATGCATCATATGTAAAGAGATAAAATAAAAAATAAAAAATTAGATCGGTGCCTAACCACCTTGAGATATCTATATGCATGAGAAAAGAGCTTGATAAAGTGGTTTAGCTATCTCAAGGCAAAGCGACGAGCATATGGTGAATAAGTTTCAAATGGGTCAAACTTGGCACTGAATAGGTTTCTTTGCAATGTCTTTAATTTGCTTGCATCTACATGGCATGCTTTAAATTCTCTTGCATTAGAATAGCTTGTTTGCATGCATTGCATATGGGAACCACAGAGGAGGCGTGTTACTCTATGAAGAAAATGACTACATTGTCTATATAGATTCACATACTTCACAAAGAGTAACCAAAGCAACATTGTGCGCTTCATGCCCATTGAACCCTGTGCTTAACGGTCTCTAAGATTCATTTACATGGATTGAGATCTAAGAGTTCGTACATTCCCTTTTTGGAACCTCCTTTTCGCTTTGGTATTTATCGTTCGATCTTAATTGCGTTTGCAAAAATTTTAAACTCTTCGTGTGTTATCTATTTGCAAAGGAGTGTTTGAGAGTTCCCTTTCTAGACAAGTGTGATGTTTATTTGAGTCTTTGGTGAGGGCACTTAAAGTCTAGAAAGAAATTCCTTGAGGTCACCAGACATTTCGGCACCTTCACCGGACTTTTACAGAATTGGACAGACATCAGACAGTCCGACGGTATTACCGGACAGTCCGATGGACTACAAGAGGAAGCGGGTGCCTCTCTGAAATTAGAATTCTCGAGACACCATACAATCCGAACTTTTATAGTCACGGACAATCTATTTGGACTGGACAGTCCGGTGATCTTCCTTGACGGCGAAATCTCGACCATCCATTTTCTTTGAAATAAAATCTGGCCGTTGATTTGTTTTTTACTTATCCGCATGTGTTCCTTCATGTTTTTCACCAAAACACCCGTGCGCCCTTCTCGTTGCCATCGTCATCGATCGCCCGCCTCTGGTTTGCCGTGCGCCTCCACCACCGCGCGACCTCGCCGCAGTGCGCCACCCTGCCTCCGGTTGCTGCACTCCACCTCGCGGTCAGCAGGCTTGCCATCGTGCCTCCCTCGCCGCACTGCCGTCGCACGCGTGTCCTTCTCACCCAGCCCTAGTGCCGCCGCCGCTCTTGCTCCGCCGCCTCGCACTGCACCACCTCAGGCCATCGCTGCTCGCCTCTTTGCTGCCATCACCGTCCTAGGTAGCTTCCGTGCCGTCTTGTTCAACCTAGTCATCACCTTCCATTCTCGCTCAAAACCCTTGGGGTTTTTGATTTCGAGGTGATCAGACGTGTTTCAGTGTGATTTTCGGTGGTCTTTGGCACTTCTCGTGTGGGGTTTTGAGTTCTATCTCTTGCTTTTCATAGAAAATGCCCCGCATGCCTTGCTTGTTGATTAATTGCGAAAATTGGTATAAATTGCTTAAAAGTTTGACCTTTTATTGCCAATTGGTGTGATTAATTGACAATTCTCGTACTTAGTGCTATATTGAGGTCTTTGCTTGCATAATTTTAGTGTGGCATTGAGTCTTCTGTCGCTAGTGTCACAATTTGGATGCATTGCTTTATTATAAATTGTGGCATTAGTCTATGGATATTACCGTTGTGCTAATTTGCCTTATTGATCGGTGATATGTTCTTGATTCCACTGCTATGACTTCTTTTAGAGTCGCTCACCTTTTATGCTTACAACTAATATTTTAGTTTGATACTCGGGCTTCAGTAGCCCATAGGAGGTGGACCATAACTCGTTGACCATGCAAAAAGGGGCAAAGGCTCGGGCTCTGATATCAATCAATAGCAGCCAGGCAGTTAGTTGAACCAATGCTAGTTGACCGTGTGAAAGAAATAGATCCAATTGACGGTCACAGAATCACTACGGGATAGTCCGTGAGACAAGATCGGGATCCAGATTCATATCCCTCAACCACTAGTGGAAGACCTTTCAAAGGAAATGGTCGGTTGGGAGCGGGAGGGAGTCAATTACAGAAAGAGTAGAGATGGATATGGGGACTGTAGCTCCGACCATGTCAACTATGATGCTCTCGCTGCTGCCAGTCCTTTCACTAGTGAATGCTGTCATGCGCTACTTCCCGAACCTCCATGTCTAGGTCCTGTCAAAAAAGACTGCAAATGATTTACCATCCATCCCACTCATATAGGTACGTTATCGGATTTTTCGGATCGGGAAATAGATCTAACCATGAGAAATGGTTGCCTCGGAATACAGGGCGCAACTGAACCAAGGTTCTTTGTTGGCATGTTGCGTAACAAGGGCAAGAGGGGGTGGAAGCATTCGCCGACTTTGATAGGCAACACATTGCAAGCAAATAGAGCAGAGAGCTGACCCTTAGTTTCTATTAGAATCGCGAGCTTGTTGAGTCGGTCCTAAAGGGAAAACCTTGCAGCTTACTTGCTATATCCCCGCGTCCTTGCACGGCTCGTTTTCTTCGAGCCCTGCTTTATGGAGTGGGCCGTGAAAGTCACCAGACATTCCGATGAAGGAATGCATCGGATAGTCCGGTGTCCTATGGAGTGGGCTCCAGAGAGGGTGTTTTCCTGGCTGAGGGGAAAGAAGAGTCACTGGATAGTCCAGTGACTCAGTCACCGAACAGCCCGGTGATTGTATAAAGCAGTTGCTTTATGACATCATGTCCTAATGGTTGTTTCTAGGCTTGGAGCCTATTTAAACTATGGAGAGGTACGTTTTCTAGTGTGCCCTTGATCAGAATTGCTGGAGCCAAGTTGTGAGAGACCAAAGGACACCACCAAGAGAGCAAATTGCAAGATTACAGATCTTTGGTGCTAGTAGGAGAGTGAAAGAGAGCATTCATCCACTTCTCGAGCTTGTAGGGCTTGAGAGGAGTGATCTTTGCCTATTACTCTTGGTGTGGGCAGCCTAGACCGGCTAGAAGTCGGTGCTAAAGCTTTTGAGAAGATTGTGAAAGACGATGCCAAATTTGTACACGGTTTCGGGTCCCTGCTCGAAAGGGACACTAAGAGGGAGCGCCCGAGCCTTGGTGACTTGCTCTAGCGCTTGGGTATTATGTACGATAGCTAGGTCGTCGGTGTCTTCACTCCGAGAGTGAAGTATACCCTTGTGAGCATCATTCCGAGAATGACGGAAGAGATCAGGACTCCAACGGGAGTGGTCCAACGAGGATTAGGAGAATGAGCCTATCTTTCGAGACCGCATTTACTAATCGTTGAGTAGTGTGATATGTTGTTCTTTGATTCCTCTTGGTAGCTATCGTGCTAGTGCTTGCTTGTTGTTTTTTTCATATCACTAGCATTGTTAGGGGTCTTAGCCTACTAGACTTATTTAGATTTGCTTCCGTTGTGTTCAAGTCTTGTAGTTTAAGTTCATAGCAAAATTTTTGCTATAAGTCCACCAATTCAACCCTTCCTTCTCGGTGTCCTCGATCCTTAATGAGTGCCGACAAAAGGAGTTAGAAGCTCAAAGGGCTAGAGAAAAGGCTTATTATGAGGCAAGACTGAAGGACCCACAGTCCTAGGAATTATATTTTACTAGGTTGGAGGAGAGCAAAAAGAAGAGAAGGCTGGAGGAAGAAGAGAAGGCAAGAGAAGAAGAAGAGGGTAAAAACAAGAAGTTGCAATTTGATGCGGATGTGATAAACAAAATGTTGGCCCGGCTTGACAAAGGCAGAAGTATTATGAACCCCGTGATGATGAAGAAAACTACTTATCCTTCCTTCCTTTAATTGATGTGAAGAATGATGTATGGACTTATTATTGTTATTGTTGTTGCCACAATGGACATGTACTAGTTATTATTGTGGTTGTATGTCTTGTTGTGGACATGTAGTAGTACTACCGTATGAACAATGTTTTTAATTTAATGTTGTTACTTTACCATCTAACATAGACTATATTAGGCTTCTAATCATGTACGTACTATGATCTGACCTATCGTACGCAGGGCTGCTACCATCTGTAAAAAGGTGTTTGAACAAATTAATGTGACATGTCATACTCATCTCTGTAGCACCTCAGAAATCCAATGCGAATGGAATCAATGTGACTAGTTACAGATAGGTCAGTGTCATAGAGCTGCGATAATGGTCCTCTGCTAAAGTTGGAGTATCCCATGTGCAAATTCGATTCCTGCATACATGGACTTGGTCCCTGCACCCTTTGTTTTCTACCTATAAAACAGAACTGGAGTGAACGATTTTTAGAAACACAGATCACAATGGCATCTGACAGAAATCAAGTCCATGCATCCTTTGTTTTCTACCTATAAAACGGAACTGGAGTGAAAAATTTTAGAAACACAGATCACAATGGCATCCGACAGAAATCAGAGGCTAGAAATCCCGCCGTGGGAAGAACATCCATTGTGTGATTGTGGAGAGCGAGCTAGACTTTCCATATACCATGGTCGTAGGTACTTACTTTGTCTGGATTTGGATTTTGATTTTCAGGTAACGCTATTACATCATTCGATTACTCTGTTTCTGCAATCATGTGATTAGAGTTTTTTGTGTTACTAAACTTGAAATATTTGTATTTCTTATATAAAAGCCATGTGAGTTTGAAGAATGGTTGGGCAACAGTCCTGCGCCAAACAATCTAGTACATATCACAGAATTTGAAAGTTATGCTGTGTACACAACGCGTAGGCGAGAGTATGAGAGGATGCAAGGCACGTGCCGTGCTACCCAACAACAAGTATCTGAACGAGAGATAGGAATTAAGATGAGAGAGGATGAACTACTTAGACGTCGCTATACCCGTCTAAGAAGATGTTTTTCTCCCGCACATTAGAAGAGAACGCAGTTTATCAATGGTATGATGTATTCTGTAGTCTATGTATGTTATGTATTCCCATGTACCAATAAGTAATGAATAAAGTCACCGTACCTTGTCACAACATATTCATTGAAGTATTTCTTCCTTTGTCATTTATGAACATTGTATAATACTAGACGTGTACGAAAAGATAACCTACAAACATAAGCATGCGTAAATAGTGAAGATTTCTGTGTAAACAGGGAAAATTCTTGCGTCACTTTATTTGGCGTGACTACACGTCCTCCGTAAATCAATGCAGTTGCAACTAGACAGCATGACAGCTATAAAACCCACATCTTATCCCCGCATTCTATAGTCCACCGAGATTAAAGAAGAACCAACCATGGGGAGTAGAGGTCATGGTAGCCGAGGCGCTGTTAGGCCACTACATGTGAGATATGATCAGAGTTCTAGGCCATCTTGGTATGAACAACATATTCCCAAGTTTCCAATTGAAACATGGAGAGATTTTGGTATGGGAAATCCATTACGTCCAGATGACAATCATAAGAGTGGCCTAAGTGCACACATGGACTGAAATGTGTTGTGAAATGAAGGTGGAAGGTGAGGGAGTTGTTCGTCGCTTCTTTTGCTGACCTAAGGGAGCGGTTAGTATGACGTTACCAATTTCATTTCATTGACATTATTTATATTGTGGATATTTCTTAATATTATTTTCATTAATTAGTGGTATTGCGATGAAGAAAACTGTGGCTAGACTTGCTGGATTGACCCAGCTCCTGTTCCTGCGACTGAACCATACATCAAGTTCCTTCAACAGCGGATTCAGCATTTGTATGAGAAGCTACGCGACTTGCAAAGATGTGCTGGTGATCCTTGTGACATTATAAGCATCGTTGATGATGATCCTTTTTGTAAGTGCCCACACCACAAGTTCGGATCTTCGAATCCACCACTGCCACCGCCAACAAAGTATGCACAAGACATGTACTATGTGTCTGGGTCGTCTTCTTAGTTCTAGTAGAACCATCTATATTATGCTATGTAATCGAAAGTGTATGACTGTTCCATGCCATCTCTCATACTAGGTAGTCCTAAGTGTATCACACTCATTGTATCATGAACGTATTATTTGTTGTAATATATGTTCACCTTGAATCACGCCATTTGACGTGGCATGACTAAGTCCCACCAAGAGACCTGGCATGACTTATCGCGCCAAGCGGAGGCCAATTCCAGTGAGTTCTGGGCTTCGAACGAATCACGCCAACTGGCCTGGCGTGACTAATCACGCCAAAACATCATCAAATCCAGGGAGTTCCTCAAAAATTTCTGTTTGGCGAGTCGTGCCATTTGGATTGGCGCGACTAGTCGTGCCATGCATCTCAGAAATCTAGAGGGCCTGTAACAGTGCTGGGGGAGTCATGCCAGACCATCAGGCGTGGTTGAAGTATGAGTCGTGCCAGCCAGATTGGCGCGACTAGTCGCCCCATGGATCCCAGAATTCTAGAGAAGACCTGTAACAGTGACGGGGGAGTCGCGCCAGATGCTTTGGTGTGACTGCAACAGGAGTCACACCAGTCCAAGTAGCGTGATTGTTGTATGCATAAGTAATTGAAACCAGTTCATACAGTATAGTATATACATCAGAAATAAGGACACTGTCCAACCAAGAAAGATAGCACATAGTTCAAAATTCATAGAAGCCACATAGTGCCACATACTTAGTTTACAAGCCACATAGTTGCACATACATAGTTCATACAAGCCACATAGTTCGATATCCACGGTTCATAGAAGCCACATAGAGCAACAATTGAGGTGTTCATACAAGGCACATAGTTCAACATCCATAGTTCATCCATAACAACAACTAAAAATGCTTCAAGGACCCGGTGTGTATGGCTTCGTCCTTTTTTCTGCCAACCCGGATTAGTGGGAAGCACATTCCTATGAATGTCTCCTTGGTTTCCTATCCTTTTAGGTACAGTTTGGCGATGGCAAGGAGCAGGTGTCGCATGTGGCTTCCCTGCAGTGCATCTTTGAGCTGCGAGGATCCAATAATATCCTGCGATTCATAGTTTTGTTAGCTAAAGCAATATGACTCAATAAGGATAAGAAATGAAGTATGGAACCTAAGTGTATTGTTGCTGATCATCGGTAGAATCGTCAGTATCATCGCCATCTGATGGATCACGTGCACGAGGGGTTGAGGACAATGGCAAAGACCACGAGACACGGAGCCTCCGCCATGCAATGCTGCCGCCGCACCGATATCACATGCATTGATAAAGTTCAACCTTAAGTGCAAGTTGACGGCAGCTCTTACGCACCCTCTGTATCCATTGCATGTAAGTACTTGTATTGACAAAAATGTACACTGTGGTTTTAAAATACAAGAAATGTACCGCGGCAAATGCTCATAGGGCACCTTCAGATTGGTGGGAACCTTGTGGATAGCGCAATGCTTCTCCTTAACTATAATATCAGTATATTTCACTTGAGCATCCTTCAAACATTCCTTATAAAGGTTCCAATCATCCTCTGAAGCTAATTTCAATAAATGTAATGAGCTCTACGACCACTTCCCGCATTAAAGCGACCACGAAACTTAAGAGCAGCTATCCACTCCAACAATAGACTTCGCTCTTGCCTCAACTTCACGAAATAAAGGTGGTTTTCCAAACGAAATCACTTCTTCACACCTTTTAACCACTTCACCGTTTTCATTCACAATGCAATGATGGAACAAAGGAACTATATGATCCATTGCACAAATTACACTCTACTTTTCGGAAATTATCTATAGCAACAAAAAATAAATAAAAATTAGTAAACATTGAAAATAACACATGCACACTATCATACACGTTAATATTGCGGTGCAACATGATAATCTATCAATATAAGATCCCTCAAACAATCACATTCATGCAAATCATCAACTAAAAATCCCCACATTTCAATAAACCCTACCTACTCCAAAACCAATCAAAACATCTATGAAAACCAAATCTACTCAGAGGGAATGAGAGACCTACCTTCAAGGATCAAATGCTCCAAATTTGAGGAAGAACAAAGCTTGATCCAAGCCTGATTTTGGAGGGGAACTCACGGCGACGGAGAGAGAAACGGACCTCGTGTGCGCAACTGGAAGAAGTGAAGGGGAAAAAGCCACGCGGGGCCGACGGCCATCTGATAAGCACTGGAGTCACGCCAAACAGATCGACATGACTCCAGTCACGCCAACCCGATCGACGTGATTGACATGGACTCTGGCTCGACTCCGCAGCTGATGTGGACACTATCACGCCGGTCCATGTGTGCCAGATGGAGGAAAGGGTCACGGACAATCCGGTGGTCCAGTCACTTGACAGTCATTACGTTCCAACGATTGTTCCTGGGCTTGGAGCCTATTTAAACGGTGGAGGGGGATGTTTTACTATGTGCCGGTCTGAATTGCTAGAGGAATTGAGAGTCCAAGGAACACCACCAAGAGAGCACAAGACAAGATTAAAGACCTTTGGTGCTAGTAGGAGAGTGATAAGGGGCATTCATATTCTTTTAGAGCTTGTGGAGCTTGAGAGGAGAGTTCTTTACCTATTACTCTTGGTTTGAGCACCCTAGACCGGCTAGGATTTGGTGTTCGAGCTTCTGAGGAGATTGTATAAGACGATGCCAAGTTTGTACGCGGTTCCGGGTCCTCCGCTCCAAAGGGACACTAAGATGGAGCGACCGAGTCATGGAGGCTGGATCTAGCACTTGGGTATTGTGTGCGACAACCGGGCCGCTTGTGACTTCAATTCGGGAGTGAAGCGTACCCTTGTGAGAATCGTTATAAGATTAGAGGAAGGCACCTACCTTTCGATACCTCAAAAAAAATCACTGAGCACTCTCTATCTCTCTCTCTCTTTATTTACTGCATTTACTTACCATTTGAGTAGAGTGATAGGTTGTTCTTTGATTCCTCATGGTGGCTTTCGTGCTAGTGTTTGCTTGTTGTTCTTATCTTTCCACAGCATTGTTAGGGGTCCTGGCCTACTAGAATTGCATAGGTTTGCATCCGTTCTGATTAAGTCTCAATAGTTTAAGTTTCTAGCGAAATTAGTCCTATAAGTCTACCGATTGAACCCCCCTTCTCGGTGTCCTTGATCCCTACAAATAGTATCAGAGCCAAGTGCTCATTTTTGGTCTTCACCGCCTTGAGTAAAGATGCCAAATAGGATGGAGAGTCCACCCAGTTTGATGGCTACGATTACTCTTATTGGAATGCTCGCATGCAAGCCTACCATGAGTCAATAGATGGGAAAACGTGGCATGTGACCAAAAACACTACGAATGAGAATGAGAGACTTAATTTTATCTTTATTAAATTCAATGCTAAGGCCAAAAATACTATATTTGGATGCATTTCAAAAAATATCTTTTCTTGGATCAATGCATCACCCACCGTGCATGACATATGGTTGCAATTGCAAAACATCCATGAGAGCTCCTCCGAGGCCAAGAGCGTTACAATGTTCTTAAGAACAAATGTGATTCCATCACCATGCTACCTCATGAAAAAGCTAATGTTGTTTATTCTCGCTTGCATGTAGTGGTGGAAAAGATAAATGTCTCGGGCCTCAAAAACAAAATTGATGATATTGAGATCATGAGAAAGCTCTTGAGGATGTTGCCATCAAGTTAAAACTCTATCTTCACGTGTCTCTTTCAAGCCAACTTGGCTACTCTCTCCATTGATGTCATGCTCGGCAAGCTCACAGACTATGAGGGTTACATGTTGGGCACCTCCACCGACACTCAATTGTCTAGGAATCTTGCTCTTCAAGTTGAAGAATCTCTCAATGGCAAGAACAACAAGAAGAAGAAGGTGGAAGAAGATGATGATGATGAGAGTGACAATGAGGACCTTGCGCTCTTAATGAAGAAGCTATTTTATAAGGGAAGACCCTCATCTTTAAAGAGGAACTTCGGGTGCCTCAATTGTTGTAAGAAAGGCCATTTCGCGAAGGAGTATGTTAAGCCCAAGAAGGAGGGCAAGAATAAAGCTACAAGTGAGAGTGAGGATGATGAATACAAAGACAAGAGCAAGAGAAAGGAGAAAAAGAAGTTCCCATACAAAGCTTACATTGTTGGTGAGTGGCTCACCGATGATGATGATTTAGACACTTCCTCTTCAAGTGAAGAGCTCATGGGTATAAGCTCCACCAACGAGCTAACACCAACACCTCTTTGCTTGATGGCCCGAAGTTGTGAGAGCTATGTGAATGAAGATGATGATCTTAATGAAGAAGAGAAGGAATATGAAGATGAAGACGATGGACCTAGTTATAATGATCCAATCCACTTCCTTGAGAAGGCCAACAAGACTATCATCAAGAAGACCAAAAAGATTGAGGTGGTTACCAAGGAGCATGAAGTAAAGGTATTTCGAGTTCATGAGCTTGAGGGTGAGCTCAATGCCCTTAAGCATTCTCATGGTGTTCTACATGAGTTTTATGAGTCTCTCAATGAGAAGCACGTAGAGTTAAGTGAGAAGCATGAGGCTTTGATGCGCACCCATGAATCTCTTGATCTTGACTCTCTCTTGAACTCTCTTAAGCATTTAAATGAAGCTTTTACGTTTTGTGATCTAACACTCTCCAAGGAGAGTACTACTATTGAGCCATCTATTTTGAAGGAATACACAAAGCTCAAGGAGGAGAGAGAGGCCGTAATGAATGCTTTTGAGCGGCTTACAACCACAACCACATGGGCTTAGGATCATATCCTTCCTCTATCAACATCATCGGCAACGAAGATGAGATCTCTGCATGGATAGTCCCGCTCATGGCGGAAGACTATTATTATGAGAAGTGTTGCCTTGATGGTCACCGCTCTAAGGATTGTCTCAAGGTGAGCGTGCCTATGATTATGCCTAACGCTAACATTTTCCATGAAGATGTGCACTACAAGCTTTATAGGTCGAAAGATGGAAAAGTGAAAGCCAAGCCGCTCGAACCGCTGTTAGCTTCATGACCTTTGAAGTCTCATAAAAGATATGAATTGATTTTGGTGATTGAATGAACACCATAGGTAACGGTTGTGATTGTAGGTTCCACTCCGCTAATTCTATATCAACATGGTGGGCTTCTTTGGTGGATGACAAGTACGATCCCTAGAATAGGAGTTTCCAGGTGGCGAAGGACCAAGGCTAAGAATAGCTAGAGAATCTATAGGACCGCTGGTACTATTAAGGGGGGGTAAAGTCATGTGTCTGCTGTCATACAAGTGCTAGAGGGTGTGAATGCTCTTTAGATCCTCGGAAAGCACTAGAGATGGTAGAGGAAGCGAAGTCAAAGACCGAAGCTGAAGTTGAGTCGAAGAAGCAATCACCGGATAGTCTAGTGAGCCAAGATTTTGGAGTGCACAGAGAGGTGCTCTCTGAAGTTGCTGCAGAGAAGACACCAGACATTATGGTGTGGCAGTTACCGAACAGTCCGGTGAGGTTAAATCAGAAGTTCAGAGAAGGTCTCTCTTGGTGTCCTTAGGTGAAAGTCACCAGACAGTCCGATGAAGGTATGCACTGGACAGTCCGATGTCCTAATGGAATAGATTTCAGAGAGGTGTTTTCCCTGGCCAGTGGAGGAAAGGGTCACCAAACAATTTGTGGTCAAGTCACCGAACAGTTTGGTGATTGCATAAAGCAGTTAGCTTTATGACATCACGTTCTAACTATTGTTTCTAGGCTTGGAGCCTATTTAAACTGTGGAGAGGGACGTTTTTCAGTTTGTCTGAGGTCTGATCTACTGGAGAAAACTTGTGAGAGCACATAGCAAGATTGAAGATCTTTGGTGCTAGTAAGAGAGTGATATGGAGTATTCATACACTTTTAGAGCTTGTAGGGATTGAGAGGAGTGATCTTTGTCTATTACTCTTGTTTTGGGTATTATAGACCGGCTAGGAGTTGGTGTTCGAGCTTTCGAGAAGATTGTCGAACCCAAGTTTGTTCACGATTCTGGGTCTCTCGCTCGAAAGGGACACCAAGAGGGAGCGCCCGAGCCTTGAAGGCTTCTTCTAGCACTTGAGTATTGTGTGCGATAGCCGAGCCGCTGGTGACTTTATTCTGAGAGTGAAGCGTACCTTTGTGAGCATCGTTTCGGGAACAACGGGAGGAACTAAGACTCCGACGGGAGTGGTTCAACGAGGATTAGGGGAGGGCGCCTACCTTCTGGGACCTCTAAAAAAATCATTGAGCATTATCTATCTCACTCTCTTCACTTACAGCATTTACTTACCGTTTGAGTAGTGTGATAGGTTATTCTTTGATTCCTATTTGTGGCTATCGTGCAAGTGCTAGCTTGTTATTCTTATCTTGTTACGAGCATTGTTAGGGGTCTTAGCCTACTAGAATTGCATAGGTTTGCTTCCGTTGTGATTGAGTCTTATAGTTTTAGTTCGTAGCGAAATTAGTCTTATAAGTCCACCGATTCAACTCTCCTTCTCGGTGTCTTTGATCCTTATAAGTGGTATCAGAGCCAAGTGCTCATTTTTAAGGCTTCATCGCCTTGAGTAAGGATGCCAAACGGGATGGAGACTCTGCCCGTATTCGATGGGGACGATTACTCTTATTCGAAGGCTCGCATGCAAGACTACCTTGAGTCAATCGATGAGAAAGCGTAGCATGTGACGTAGAATACTACGAATGAGAATGAGAGACTTGATCTCAATTTCATTAAATTCAATGCAAAGGCTAAGAATGCCTTGTTTAGATGCATTTTGAAAAATGTCTTTTCTAGGATCGATGCATCATCTACCGCACATGATATTTAGGTGCAATTGCAAAATATCCATAAAGGCTCCTCTGAGGCCAAGGAAGAGCGTTATTATATTCTCAATAACAAATATGATTCTGTCACCATGCTACCACATGAAAAAGCTAATGATGTTTATTCTGTTTGCATGTAGTGGTGGAAGAGATCGACGCTTGCATGTTGTGGTGGAAGAGATCATGAGGAAGCTCTTGAGGATGTTGCCGCTAAGCTACAACTCCATCATCACGTGTCTTTTTCAAGCCAATGTGGCTACTATATCCGTTGACGTTATGCTTGAAAAGCTCACGGCCTATGAGGGATATATGTTGGGCACCTCCACCGACACTCAATTGTCCCAGAATCTTGTCCTTCAAGTTAAAGAATCTCCCAATGGCTAGAACAAGAAGAAAAAGAAGAAGGTAGAGGAAGATGAGGATGATGAGACTGACAATGAGGACCTTGCACTCTTGATGAAGCTATTTTGTAAGGAAAGACCCTCATCTTCTAAGAGGAACTCTGGGTGCTTCAATTGTGGCAAGAAAGGTCATTTTGCGAAGGAGCATCCTATGCTCAAGAAGGAGAGCAAGATGGAAGCATCTAGTGAGAGTGAAGATGAAGAACGCAAGCCCAAGAGGAAGTTCAAAAAGAAGTTTTTCGTCAAGGAGAAGAGCAAGAATAAGGAGAAAAAGTCTCCGCATAAAGCTTATATTGTTGGTGAGTGGCTCACCAAAGATGACTCAGACTCTTTCTCTTTAAGTGAAGAAGAATTTGCGGGTATTACTATGACAAGCTCCTCCAATGAGCTACCACCACCGCTTTGCTTGATGGCCCGAAGTTGTGAGGGCAATGTGGATGAAGATGGTGATCTTGACGAAGAAGAGGTGGACTATGAGGATGAAGATGATAGACCTAGTTACAATGATCTAGTTCTCTTTCTTGAGAAGGCCGACAAGACTATCATCAAGAAGACCAAGAAGATTGAGGTGGTGACCAAGAAGCATGAAGTAGCGATATTTCAAGTTCGGGAGCTTGAGGGGGAGCTCAATGCTCTTAAGCATTCTCATTGTGTTCCATGTGAGTCTTATTAGTCTCTCAAGGAGAAGCACATTGAGCTAAGTGAGAAAAATGAGGCATTGGTGCGTACCCATGAAGCTCATCCTCTTGACTCTCTCTTAAAATCTTCGAAGCATCTAAATGAAGCTTCTACTTCTTGTGATCTAACCCTCTCCAAGAAGAGTATTACTCTTGAGGCATCTATTTTGAAGGAATACTCGAAGCTCAAGGAGGAGAAAGAGGCCGTGATGGATTCATTCGAGCGGCTTACTAGAAGAAGGCAAATTCAAAAGGATATCCCATGCAAGAACCTTATCAACAACCAAAATAACAAGGGCTTAGGATCATATCCTTCCTCTATCAATATCATTGGCAACAAAGATGAGATATCTGAATGGATAGTCCTGCTCACGGTGGATGACTACTATTGTGAGAAGTGTTGCCTTGATGGTCACTGTTTCAAGGATTGTCCCAAGGTGAGCATGTCTAAGATTAAGCCTAACGCTAACCTATTCCATGAGGATGTGCACTACAAGCTTTTCAGGTACAAAGATGGAAAGGTGAAAGTCAAGCCGCTCGGATCGTCAAATGATAAGAGGATAATCAAATAGATATGGGTCTCCAAGGTGATCATGGACTGAGAGAGGAAGCTTAAACTCTCTTGGGTTCACAAGAAGAAGTGAGGGGACCAAGGTGTTAGACCGTGAAGTAAATTAAAGATTCTTGAAGTTCACCACATGTTGATCGAGCTACAACACCAATCTACTCTTCAACGATTATTCTTGTATATAGTAGAGTAAGTTTCATTTCTTGTCTTGCATGGTAGTTTGGACTTCTCCGTGGACCAGATGTTTGCACTATAATGTATCATGCGTAAAAAGATAAAAGAAAAAACAAAAAATTATATCGGTGCCTAACCACCTTGAGATCTGGCTATCTCAAGGCAAAGCAGCGGGCATATGGTAAATAAGCTTGAGATGGGTCAAACTTGACACCGGATAGGTTTCTTTATGCAATGTCTTTAAATTGCTTGCATCTACATGGCGTGCTTTAAATTTCTTGCATTAGCTAGCTTGTTTGCATGCATTGTATATAAAAACCACGGAGAAGGCATGTTACTCTATGGAGAAAGTGACTACATTGTCCATATAGATTCACATACTCTACAAAAAATAACCAAATCAATTGTTGAGCGTCATGCCCATTCAACTCTTTGCTTAACGGTCTCTAAAATCCATTTACGTGGATTGTGAACAAAGATTCATACATTTTCTTTTTGGAGCCTTCTTCTCGATCGCTTTGGTTTTTATCGCTCGATCTTAATTGTAATTTGCAAAAATGCTAAATTATTCGGGAGTTATTTATTTGCAAAGGAGTGTTTGAGAGTTCTCTTTTTAGACAAGTGTGATGTTTATTTGGTTTTTTGGTGAGGACAATTAAAGTCTAGAAAGAATTCCTTGGTTATGCAATTCCTTGAGGTCATCGGACAGTCCGGCACCTTCACTTGATAGTCCGGTGATTGTATCTTTGAACCGTGTGACCTGCAGAATTGGACAGTCACCGGACATTCCGTCGGATTCACCGGACTGTCCGGTGATTGGAAGATGAAGCGGTTGCTTCTTCGAAAATTGGAATTCTCTAGGCACCGGACAGTCTGAACTTTTATAGTCATCGAACAATCTTCAGACTGGACAGTCAGGTGATTGGCATTTTCTGCGAGATCTTGGCGGTTCATTTGATTCTTTTTAATCCTGGCCGTCGATGTGTTTTTAACTATCCGCACGTGGGAGTTCATTTTCCTTCCAATCGCGTGCGTCCTGAAGCTGATCATCGCCGCTGTTGCCGCTCTGCCTGCGCCGCCATTGCTCCTGCACCTTTGCACTGCTCCGCGCTCGCAGCTTGTCGTAGCCGCCACATGCGCCCTAGCTCGTCCTAGCACCGTCGCCGCCTAACCTCGTGCCGCCGCGCCGTTCCGTCGCTCGCTGTCGTCTTGCGCCGCTTCTAGCCACTCCAGTGTGTGCCTCTTTGTGCTTGTTTGCCCAAACATCTTGCTCGCACACATGCCCTTCTTGTCACCTAGTGTTCAAAACTCCACCAAAACCCTTAGTAGGGTTTTAGTTTTTGAGGTGATCAGACGTGGTTTGAGGCACTTCTTCGTCGGTTTTTGGCATTTCTTGTTTAGGGTATTGATTATATCACTTCCATTTCATCGAAATTGCCAAGCATGCCCTATATGGTATTGATTCTATCTCCAACCTTGCATAAAGGTCTCACCTTTTATTGCTAATTGATAATTCCTGTACTTAATGCCATATTGAGGTCATCTTGCATATTTTGATATGGCATTGAGTCTCATGTCGCTAGTGCCACAATTTAGATGCATTTCTATTATTTGAATTGTGGCATTAGTTCATTGATATCCCCGTTGATCTTATTCGTTTTATTTGGTCGGTGATATGTCCTTGTTCCACTGCTAGGATTTCATTCTGAGTTGCTCACTTTTTGTGCTTACAACCAATATTTTATTCCTATGTGGTGCAGTGACAATTTGTCAGTGGATCAAGATAGTGGACAGCTATAATGTTCAGAGGGTTCAGTGTTAGTCCAGATCATTCTTAGATGGGTTAAGAGCCAAGCTCTTAAACCTACCTTAAGGAGACATCTGGTCAGTTGAGCTTTAGTATCAGTTGATCTTGCGACAGTTGTCAGTATGGGTAGACAGAGATCCTCTGCAAATGAGAAAGGGAAGGGCAAGGCCATAGAGCCAGAAAAGAAGAAGAAGAAGAAGCAGCGAACTAGTGACCCTGAGTAGGACAGAGCCTTGGCAGCTGCAGATGTGGACGTGCCTCCACATTGGAGGAGTGAAGCCTTGAGGATTGGTGGTGCTGAGTCTCAGGGGGATATAAGAAGGTCAACCCGTCAGAGAGTGGTGACCACCCCTTTAGTGGCAGAGGTGCAGCCGTGGAGAGCTCCTTCCAGTAGGCAGTCGAGAACCACGGAGGGAGAGGCAGCCTAGAAGGTTTCACACCCGAGGCCAGAGAGGTGTTCTCATCAGAAGTCTAAGGTCTGTATAGTTTGAAAGCTAGAGGTGAGAAGGCTCGCCGAGCCATGGTCAAAGTTGCAGAGGTCAAGGTGGATCTTTTGAAGCTGAAGGGCCCGGCCATTAAGGCCAAGAGGAGAGTAGACTCCACTGCTAGGGTACCCGCTGGTAGACATGCTGACGCTGGACAGTTCTGGACGATTCTACAGCGAAGGATCTATGAGGCCTATAGGAGGCAGCTTGCCACTATGGGCAAGAGCTCAGTATTTGCAGCACACCGCCACTGTTCTATAGATGCACCGAGCAGAGGAGTCGGAGTTGACATGGAGGGTCACATGGACTACCTTTCAAGCTTGTCCGATTTGGTTACCCAGTCATTGAGATATAGTGAGGATGTTGTTCTGGAGTTTTACGACTCACTGTGAATCTTGCCAAACCGTTCTTACTTGTTCATGTATTGAGGGGAGCCGCACAGATTTGAGAGGACCGATGTCTTGACAACACTTGAGTTTTTGTGATCAGAGACTCGGATCCACGCACTGGCCCATTGGGACTTCTCACCGCCTTTCAGACCTTTTGGAGGGATGGAGCCCAGTGACGATAGGATGAATGTTGCTTTCCCGCTACTTCATAGGGAGCACTACTCGAGGCACCCTATACAGTTGACACACAAGGCACGTGTCTTGAGAGGGTTGCTAGGGAGGTCTATAGCACCTCGAGCTAGCTATAGATAACAGGTTATTATTCTGCACCAGTGGCTGCTATGCTATTTGTTGAGACATAAGGAGTTTGACTTGACAGATCTGTTGCTTGCTTAGATGGAGGATGTCATCTATGAGGGGATAGAAGCATGTCAGTTACTATTTCCTCCTATATTTGTCTATTGCTGAGGAGGGCAGGTGTTATGACTAAGGAGTACACAGCATTGCTAGAGATTACTACCTCTTTCAGTCCAGTGGAGCCATCCGACTTTAGGGTTCTTCGAGTATCAGCATCCCAAAGCACCCTTGGAGGAGCGGATACCACAACCTCTGAGGAGATTGAGACTAAGCCACCAGAGGGAGCACAGCCGAGGGCTGGGAGCATTGAGGCTCCAGGTCAGGCCGAGACTCCGATCTCTCGTTCCACACCTAACACTGCATTAGCTACCAGATTGTATGCTATTTAGGCAGAGCAGGCAGAGCGAAGGAGGTATAGGGAGGAGCAGGATGAGCAGATACGCCGAGAGAGGGCGATGTAAGGATCAAGGATACCGAGAAGAGAGGTTGAATCGGTGTACTTATAGTACTAATTTCACTATAAACTAAAACTACAAGACTTAATCGCAACGGAAACAAACCTAAATAAGTCTAGTAGGCCAAGACCCTTTACAATGCTAGTGGTAATGAAATAACAACAAGCAAGCACTAGCACGATAGCCACCAAGAGGAATCAAAGAACATCCAATCACACTACTCAAACGGTAAGTAAATACGGTAAGTAAGGAGAGTGAGATAGAGAGTGCTCAGTGATTTTTCCGAGGTCTCGGAAGGTAGGCGCCTTCCCTTAATCTTTGTTGGACCACTCCCATTGTAGTCCTGATCCCTCCTGTCAGAGTCTTGGTCCCTCCTGTCATTTCCGAAACGATGCTCACAAGGGTACACTTCACACCCAGAGTGAAGTCACCGACGGTCCGACTGTCGCACACAATACCCAAGCGCTAAAGCAAGCCTCTATTGCTCGGACGCTCCCTCTTGGTGCCCCGTTCGAGCGAGAGACTCGAAACCGTTAAACAAACTTGGCGTCCTCTTCCACAATATTCTCGGAAGCTCGAGCACGGACTCCTAGCTGGTCTAGGCTGCCCACACCTAGAGTAATAGGCAAAGATCACTCCTCCCCAGCCCTACAAGCTATAGAAGTGTACGAATGCTCTCTATTACTCTCCTACTACCACCAAAGATCTCTAATCTTGTAATGTGCTCTCTTGGTGGTGTCCTTTCGCCTCTCACAACTCGGCTCCAGCAATTTTGATCAAGAGCACACAGGAAAATGTCCCCCTCCACGGCTTAAATAGGCTCCAAGCCCAGAAACAACCGTTGAGACGTGGTGTCATAAAGCTGACTGCTTTATGCAAGCACCGGACTGTTCGGTGCCTAGACCACCGGACTGTCCGGTGACTCTTCTTGCTCCTAGGTCAGAGAAACACCCTCTCTGAAATTTATTCCATAAAACACCGAACTGTCCGATGCATACCTTCACCGAACTGTTCAGTGACTTTCGCTTTTGGACTCCTAGAGACAGCTTGTCTGAACTTCAGCTTCTGGCTCATCAGACTGTCCGGTCATTGCACCGACAGACTATCAGGTGACTGGTCCTCCTCGACTCCAGAGAGCACTTCTCTTTGGACTGGCTCCTCCAGGGTTCACCGGACAGTCCGGTGCCCTCACTGGACTGTTTGATGACTGAGACTTCAACTGGTTCTTGAGCTCTGATCTTCGACTTTGCTTCCTCTGCCATCTTTAGTGCTTTCTGAGTATCCAAGGAGTATTCACACCCTCTAAAATTTGTTCGATAGGAGACAAATGACCTTACCCCCTTAATAGTACTGGCGTTCCTTTGGACTCTGTAGCTAGTCCTTAGCTTTGGTCCTTCGAAGCCTGGCAACTCCTCTTCTAGGATTCGTCCTTGTCATCCACCTAGGAAGACCATCATATTGATGTAGAATTAACGGGGTGGTACCTACAACATAACCGTTAACTATGATTGTTCATTCAATCACTAAAATCAATTTAAACCTTTTAGAGGGCTTCAAAGGTCATGAAGCTAACACACATCGAGCTAAATGAGAAGCATAAGGCATTAGTGTGCACCCATGAAGCTCTTGATCTTGACTCTCTCTTAAACTCGACCAAGCATTTAAATGAAGCTTCTACTTTTTGTGATCTAACCTTCTCCAAGGAGAGTTCTACTTTTGAGACATCTATTTTGAACGAATACATGAAGCTCAAAGAAGAGAGAGAGGCCGTGATGGATGCATTTGAGTGGCTTACTAGAGAAAAGCAAATTTAAAAGGAAATCCTAAGCAAGAATCTCAGTGACAACCACAATCACAAGGGCTTAGGGTCATATCCTTCCTCTATCAACATCACTGGCAACAACGATGAGATCCTCGAATGGATAGTCTCGCTCGTGGCGGATGACTACTATTGTAAGAAATGTTGCCTTAATGGTCACCGCTCTAAGGATTGTCCCAAGGTGAGCGTGCCTAAGAAAATACCTAATGCTAATTAACCTTTTACATGAGGATGTGCACTACAAGCTTTTCAGGGACAAAGATGAAAAAGTGAAGGCAAAGCTGCTCGGACCGTCAAATGACAAGAGGACAATCAAGAAGATATGGGTCCCCAAGGTGATCGTGGACTGAGAGAGGAAGCCTAAACTCTCTTGAGTTCCCAAGAAGAAGTGAAGGGACCAAGGTGGTGGACCGTCAAGTGAATTGAAGATTCTTGAAGCCCACCACTTGTTGATCGAGCTACAACGCTAATCTACTCTTCAAGGAGGTTTATTCTTGTATACAATAGTGTAGGATTCTTTTCTTGTCTTGCATGTTAGTTAGGACTCCTCCATGGACCAGATGTTTACATTATGATGCATCATGTGCAAAAAGATAAAAGAAAAGAACAAAAAAAAATAGATCAGTGGCTAACCACCTTGAAATATCTATATGCATGGAAAAGAGCTTAAGAAGGTGGTTTAGCTATCTCATGGCAAAGCAGCGGTCATATGGTGAATAAGCTTGAGATGGGTCAAACTTTGCACCGGATAGGTTTCTTTATGCAATGTCTTTAATTTGCTTACATCTACATGGCAGGCTTTAAATTTCATGCATTAGCTAGCTTGTTTGCTTACATTGCATATAGTAACCACAGAGGAGGTGTGTTACTCAAGGAAGAAAAAGACTACATTGTCCATATGGATTCACATACTTCACAAATAGTAACCAAAGCAATTATGAGCTTCATGCCCATTGAACCCTGTGCTTAACGGTCTCTATAATCTTTTTACGTGGATAGTGAACAAGGGTTCATACATTTCTTTTTTGGAGCCTCCTTCTCGCTTTGGTTTTTATTGGTCTATCTTTATTGCGATTCGCAATGGAGTGTTTGAAAGTTCCCTTTCTAGACAACTGTGGTGTGTATTTGGTTCTTTGGTGAGGAAACTTAAAGTCTAAAAAGAATTCCTTAGTTCTGCAATTCTTTGAGGTCACCGGACAGTCCGACGCCGTCATGGGACAATCCGATGATTGTATCTTTGAACCGAGTGACCTGCAGAGTTCTACAGTCACCGAACATTCTGTCGGGTTCACTGGACAGTTCAATGATTGGAAGATGAAGCGGTTGCTTCTCTGAAAATGAAAATTCTCCAGACACCAGACAATCCGGATTTTTCTAGTGACCGAACAAACCTTGAGGACCGGACAGTCCCGTGATCATTTCGATCAGTGAATCTCGGCCATTTGTTTTGATGTCTTTTAATCTCGACCGTCGATCAGTTTTTAACACTATCGCACGTGGGAATTTCTTGTTTCCATTCCAAACCGTGTGTGTCTCGTCGCCGATCATCACTGCCCGCCGCCGCACGTCTCCACTCGCCGCCTCTCGCCTCCACTCGCCGCCGTGTGCCACCCTGTGCCGCCGTGTGTTGCTCGACTCCATCTCTAGCCACCGCCTCCGCCTCTATGCGCGCCACTACCCTGCCTCGCGTGTCACCAACGCCTAAGTCCCACCTGAACTCACGCCGCCACGTCACGCGGCTGCTCACAGCCGTCTTGCATCGCCTCTAGCCACTCCAGTGCGCGCTACCTTGTGCTCATTTGCCCAAGATTGCAATCTACATCCTTGCCTCTTGAGCGTTCGCAAAACCCTCGTAGGTTTTTTAAGTTCGAGGTGTTTGGACATCTTTTCAGTGTGACCTTCGGCGGATTCCAGGTCTTCTCCACTGGGGTATTGCATTCTTTCATTCCTATTCATTGGAATTGCCCCACATGCCTTGATTGTAAATTAATTACAAAAAATTGATATAGTTACATAAAGGTCTCACCTTTTATTGCCAATTGATGTGATTAATTGATAATTTTTGTTCTTAGTGCCATACTAAGGTCATCTTTTGCATATTTTAGTATGGCATTGAGTCTCCTGTCGCTAGTGTCATAATTTGGATGCGTTGCTATTATTTGAATTGTAGCATTAGTCTGTCGATATCACCGTTGATCTAATTTGCTTTATTTGATTGGTGATATGTTCTTGTTCCACCGCTAGGATTTTATTTCGAGTCACCCACCTCTTGTGTTTACAACCTATATTTTATTCTTATGTGGTGCAGTGACAGTTGGTCAGTGGGACAGGACAGAAGACGAAGGTAATGTTCAGAAGTGTCTATGGCAGTCCAGATCTTTCTTTGACGGATTAAGAGCCAAGCTCTTAATCCTATCTTGTTGAGTTAGTTGGGCAGTTGATCTTCAGCTGATCTTTCAAAGTGTCAGTTGTCAGTATGGGCAGATAGAGATCCTCTGTAGATGAGAAGAGGAAGGGCAAGACTGTAGAGCCAGAGAAGAAGAAGCAGTTGACAGGTGACCCTGCGTGGGATCATGCCCTAGCAGCAGTGGATGTGGATGTACATCCACATATGAGGTCTGGAGCTTTCAGGATAGGAGGATGTTAGCTTCATGACCTTTGAAGTCCCCTAAAACGTATAAATTGATTTCGGTGATTGAATGAACAACATAGGTAATGGTTGTGATTGTAGGTACCACTCCGCTAATTCTACATGAACATGGTGGCCTTCCTCGGTGGATGACAAGGACGATCCCTAGAAGAGGAGTTTTCAGGAGTCAGAGGGTCAAGGCCAAGGATAGCTAGAAAGTCTTTAGGAATGTCGATACTATTAAGGAGGGTAAGGTCATTTGTCTCCTATTATACAAGTGTTAGAGGTGTGAACGCTTCTTAAATCCTTAGAAAGCACTAGAGATGGCAGAGGAAGCGAAGTCGAAGACTGAAGATTAAGTTCAGTCGAAGAAGCAATCACCGGACAGTCTGGTGAGCCAGAATTTTAGAGTCCAGAGAGAGGTGCTCTCTAGAGTTCCTGCAGAGAAGACACCAGACAGTCTGATGTGGCACTCACAGAACAATCCGGTGAGGTTGAAGCCAAAGTCTAGAGAAGATATCTCTGAGAGTCCAAAAGTGAAAGTCACCGGACAGTCCGAGCTAAAGGTATGCATTGGACAGTCCGGTGTCCTATGGAATGGATTCCAGAGAGGGTGTTTCATTTGCCCAGAGGAGAAAAAGGTCACCAGACAGTCCAGTGGTCTAGTTATTGGATAGTCCAGTGATTGCATAAAGCAGTCAGCTTTATGACATCACATTCTAACAATTGTTTCTAGGCTCGGAGCCTATTTAAACCATGGAGAGGGACATTTTGCCGTGTGCCTGAGATCTGAAGAGCTAGAGAAAACTTGTGAGAGACCAAGGGACACCACCAAGAGAGCATATAGTAAGATTAGAGATCTTTGTGCTTGTAGGAGAGTCATAGGGAGCATTCATACACTTCTAGAGCTTGTAGAGCTTGAGAGGAGTCATCTTTACCTATTACTCTTGGTGTGGGCATCCTAGATCGGCTTGGAGCCGGTGATCGAACTTTCGAGGAGACTATGGAAGTCATCATCAAGTTTGTACACGGTTCTGGGTCCCCCACTCAAAACGCACATCAAGAGAGAGCACCCGAGCCTTGGAGTCTTGTTTTAACGCTTGGGTATTTTGTGCGACAGCCGAGCCGCCGGTGACTTCACTCCGGGAGTGAAGCGTACCCTTGTGAGCATCGTTCCGAGAACGACGGGAGGAACCAACACTTCGATGAAAGTGGTTCAACGAGGATTAGTGAATGGCGCCTACCCTTCGAGACCTAAAAAAATCACTGAGCGTTCTCTATCTCACATTCTTTACTTACCGTATAAGTAGTGTGATAGGTTGTTCTTTGACTCCTGTTAGTGGCTTTCGTGCTAGTGCTTGCTTGTCACTAGCATTATTAGGGGTCTTGGTCTACTAGAAATGCACAGGTTTCCTTCCGTTGCGATCAAGTCTTAGAGTTTAAGTTTGTAGCGAAATTAGTTCTATAAGTTCACCAATTCTACCCCCCTTCTCGGTGTCCTTGATTCTTACAAGTGGTATCAGAGCCAAGTGCTCATTTTCGGGCTTCACTGCCTTGAGTAAGGATGCCGAACAGGATGGGGACTCTGCCTGTATTCGATGGGGACGATTACTCTTATTGGAAGGCTAGAATGCAAGCCTGCCTTGAGTCAATCGACAGGAAAGCGTGACATGTGACTAAGAATGCTACAAATGAGAATGGGAGACTTGATTCTATTTTCATTGAATTCAATTCAAAAGGCCAAAAATGCTATGTTTGGATGCATTTCGGAAAATGCCTTTTCTAGGATCAATGCATCATCTACCACGCATGATATTTGGGTGCAATTGCAAAACATTCATGAGGACTCCTTCGAGGCCAAGGAAGAGCGTTATTATGTTTTCAAGAACAAAAATGATTCCATCACCATGCTACCTCATGCAAGCTAATGATGTTTATTCTCGCTTGCATGTAGTGGTGGAGGAGATCAACGCCTTGGGCCTCAGGAACAAGACTGATGATATTAAGATCATAGGAAGCTCTTGAGAATGTTGCCGCCAAGCTACAAGTCCGTCGTCATCTGTCTCTTTCAAGCCAACTTGGCTACTCTCTCCGTTTATATTATGCTCGGCAAGCTCATGGTCAATGAGGGACATATGTTGGGCACCTCCACCGACACTCAATTCCCCAAGATTCTTGCCCTTCAAGTGTAAGAATCTCTCAATGGCAAGAACAAGAAGAAGAAGCAGGTGGAGGAAGATGAGAATGATGAGAGTGACAATGAGGACCTCGCGCTCTTAATGAAGAAGCTATTTCGCAAAGGAAGACCCTCATCTTCCAAGAAGAACACCGGGTGTTTCAATTGTGGCAATATAGGCTATTTTGCGGAGGAGTGTCCCAAGCTGAAGAAGGAGAGCAAGAAAGAAGCATCTAGTAAGAGTGAAGACGAAGAACGCAAGCCCAAGAGGAAAGTTCAAGAAGTTCTTCGTCAAGGAAAAGTGCAAGAGCAAAGAGAAGAAGTCCCCGCACAAAGCTTACATTGTTTGAGTGGCTCACCGATGATGATGATTCGAACTCTTCATCTTCTACTGAAGAAGAGCTCGCGGGTATTGCTATGACAAGCTCCACCAATGAGCTACCACCACCTCCACTTTGCTTGATGGTCCGAAGTTGTGAGGGCTATATGGATGAAGATGATGATCTTGACGAAGAAGAGGAGGACTATGATGACGAAGATGATGGACCTAGCTATAATGATCTAGTCCTCTTCCTTGAGAAGGCTAACAAAACTATCATCAAGAAGACCAAGAAGATCGAGGTGGTGACCAAGGAGCATGAAGTAGCGGTATTCTAAGTTTGAGAGCTTGAGGGGGAGCTCAATGCCCTTAAGCATTGTCAGTCTTTTACATGAGTCTTATGAGTCTCTCAAAGAGAAGCACATAGAGCTAAGTGAGAAACATAAGGTATTGGTGCCCACTCATGAAGCTCTTGATCTTAACTCTCTCTTAAACTCTCCGAAGTATCGAAATGAAGCTTCTACTTCTTGTGATCTAACCCTCTTCAAGGCGAGTATTACTCTTGAGCCATCTATTTTAATGGAATACTCAAAGCTCAAAGAGGAGAGAGAGGCCGTGATGGATGAATTCGAGCGGCTTACTAGAAGACAAATTCAAAAGGTAATCCTAAGCAAGAATCTCATCAACAACCACAATCACAAGGGTTTAGGATCATATCCTTCCTCTATCAACATCCGAATGGGAACAGAGATGAAATATCTGAATGGATAGTCCCGCTCATGATGGATGAATACTATTGTGAGAAGCATTGCCTTGATGGTCACCGCTCCAAAGATTGTCCCAAGGTGAGCATGCCTAAAATTATGCCTAAAGCTAACCTTTTTCATGAGGATGTGCACTACATGCTTTTCAGAGATAAAGATAGAATGGTGAAAGCCAAGCCGCACGGACCGCCAAATGACAAGAGGACAATCAAGAAGATATGGGTCTCCAAAGTGATCGTGGACCGAGAAAGAAAGCCTAAACTCTCTTGAGTTCCCAAGAAAAAGTAAAGGAACCAAGGTGACGGACCGTGATGAGAATTAAAGATTCTTGAAGTCCACCACATGTTGATCGAGCTACAACGCCAATCTACTATTCAAAGAGGTTTATTCTTGTACATAGTAGAGTTGGTTTCTTTTTTTGTCTTGCATGGTAGTTAGGACCCCTCTGTGGACTAGATGATTACACTATCATGCATCATGTGTAAAAAGATAAAAGAAAAGAACAAAAAAATTAGATCGGTGCGTAACCACCTTGAGATATCCATATGCATGGGAGAAGAGATTGAGAACATGGTTTGCCTATCTCAAGGCAAAGCGGCGGGCATATGGTAAATAAGCTTGAGATGGGTCAAACTTGGCATCGGATAAGTTTCTTTATGCAATGTCTTTAAATTGCTTGCATCCACATGGCATGCTGTAAAGTTCTGGCATTAGCTAGCTTGTTTGCATGCATTGCATATAGGAACCACGGAGGAGGTGTTCTACTCTATAGAGAAAGTGATGACATTGTCTATATAGATTCACATACTCGACAAAAAGTAACCAAAGCAATTGTTGAGCTTCATGTCCATTGAACCCTGTGCTTAACAGTCTCTAAAATCCATTTACGTGGATCATGAACAAGGATTCATACATTTCCTTTCTGGAGCCTCCTTCATGCTTTGATTTTTATCGCTCGAACTTAATTGCGATTTGCGAAAATGCTAAACTATTCGGGGGTTATCTATTTGCAAAGTTGTGTTTGAGAGTTCCCTTTTTGGACAAGTGTGGTGTTTATTTGGTTTTTTTTAGGACACTTAAAGTCTAGAAAGAATTTCTTGGTTATGCAATTTCTTGAGATGACCGGATAGTCCGGCACCTTTACTGGACAGTCTGATGATTGTATCTTTGAACCGTGTGACCTGTAAAATTGAACAGTCACCGGACATTCCGTCGAGTTCACCGAACTGTCCAGAGATTGGAAGATGAAGCGGTTGCTTTTCTCAAAATTGAAATTCTCCAGACAACAGACAGTCCGGACTTCTATAGTTACATGCCAAATTCTTGAGAATGGACAGTCCGGTGATTAGTGTTTTTGGTGAGATCTCAGCCGTTATTTTTCTTGCTATCAATCCGCACCGTCGATCTGTTTGTATCTAAATCGCATGTGTGCCTCAGGTCTTCTTCAAAAATCTCGTGCATTGCTTTTGAGCCGAAGCCAACTGCCTTCACTGTCGCCGCCGTGCACCTCCGCCTGTTGTGCTTGCCGTCGTACGCCGCTGCAGCCGCGCCGCCACTCTGCGCTCGCCACCGCCTGTGCACCACAGTGCCAGAGCAGATCTAGCCGCCGCGCCCCGCGCCTAAGCCCTAGCGCCGCCGCCGCTCAGAGCTCGCGCTACCGCTTGCTGCTCGCCGACGAGCTCCACAGCCATTAGCTCACTGCCCTTGTGCTTGAAATTGCTTCGCCTTGTGATTTCCTCACCGTGACCCAGCTACTCACCAAAACCCCCGTAGGGTTTTAGTTTTTGAGGTGATCGGTCGTCTTTTCAATGAATTATTTGGTGGTTTTTGGCTCTTCTCCTCTGGGGTATTGCATTCTATCACTTCCATTTTATCGGAAATGCCCCGCATGTCTTGTTTGTTAATTAATTGCAGAAATTGGTATAGTTGCATAATGGTCTCACCATTTATTGCCAATTGATGTATTGACAATTCCTGTACTTGGTGCCATATTAAGGTCATCTCTTGCATATTTTAGTATGGCATTGAGTCTTCTGTTGCTAGTATCACAATTTGGATACATTGCTATAATATAAATTGTGGTATTAGTATGTCGATATCACCGTTATGCTTATTTGCTTTATTTCATCGGTGATATGTCCTTGATTCCACCACTAGGATTTCATTATGAGTCACTCACCTTTTGTGCTTACAGCCCATATTTTATTCCTATGTCGTGCAGTGACAGTTGCTAAGTGGGTCAAGACAGAGGACAGAGGCAGGTTTTAGAGGTTTCAGTGTCAGTCCAGAAGTTCTTGGATGGGTTAAGATCCAAGCTCTTAATCCTATCTTGAGGAGGTAGCTGGTCAGTTGAGCTTCAGTGTGAGTTGATCTTGAGTCAGTTGTCAGAATGGGCAGACAGAGATCCTCTACAGATGAGAAGAGGAAGAGGAAGGCAGTTGAGCCAGAGAAGAAGAAGCAACAGTAGATAGATGACCCCGAGTGGGACCGAGCGCTTGCAGCAACAGATGTGGATTTACCTCCACACAGGAGGTCAGGACCTTTGAGGATTGGTGGAGCTGAGTCTTAGCGAGAGTTGAGGAGGTCGACTTGACAGAGAGTGGTGAACACCCCTCTAGTGGCAGATGTGCAGCCGCGAAGAGCTCCTGCTAGTATACAGTCGAGAACTGCGGAGGGAGAGATAGCCTAAAGGAGTTCACAGCTGAGGTCACAAAGATGCCCTCCAGAGAGTGGTGACCACCCCTCTAGTGGCAGATGTGCAGCCGCGAAGAGCTCCTGCCAGTATACAGTCGAGAACCGCGGAGGGAGAGATAGCCTAAAGGGGTTCACAGCTGAGGTCACAGAGATGCCCTCATCAGAGGTCTAAGGTCTGCGTGCTTTGCACAGCCAGAGCCGAGAAGGCTTGCCAGGCCATGGCCAAAGCTGCAGAGGTTGAGGGGGATCTGTTGAAGCAGAAGGCCCGGCCATTAAGGCCAAGAAAAGAGTGGACTTCACTGCCTGGGTCCCCGCTGGTAGACACGCTAATGTAGGGCAGTTCTGGACAGTTCTATAGCGAAGGTCTTTCGAGGCCTACAGGAGGCAGCTTGCCGCTAAGGGCAAGAGCTCAGTGTTTGCAGTGCATCACCATTGTTTTTTAGAGGCACTAAACAGAGGAGCTGGGGTTTACATGGAGAGCCATATTGCCTATCTTTCAGGATTGTCAGACTTGGTCAGTAGCTGAGGTTTAGTGAGGTGATTGTGCTGGAGTTTTAGGACTCACTATGGATCTCCCCTGACCGTTCTTACTTTTGGTTCATGTATCGAGGGGAGTCACACAGGTTTTAGAGGACCAATGTCTTGTCTGCTTTGGAGTTCATATCTTTAGAGACACGGATCCATGCATTGGCCCATCTGAACTTCTCACCACCTTTTAGACCTTTTAAAGAGATGAAGCCCAGTGACGACAGGTGTAAGGATCAAGGACATCGAGAAGGGGGTAGAATCGGTGGACTTATAGCACTAATTTCGCTACGAACTTAAACTACAAGACTTGAATACAATGGAAACAAAGCTAAACAAGTCTAATAGGCCAAGACCCCTAACAATGCTAGTGATATAAAAATAACAACAAGCAAGCACTGACACGATAGCCACTAAGAGTAATCAAAGAACAACCTATCACTTTACTCAACGGTAACTAAAGAGAGTGAGATAGAGAATGCTCAGTGATTTTTTGCTCGAGGTCTCAGAAGGTAGGCGCCTTCCGAGTGAGATAGAGAATGCTCAGTGATTTTTTGCTCGAGGTCTCAGAAGGTAGGCGCCTTTCCATAATTCTCATTTGACTACTCCCGTCGGAGTTCCGGTCTCTCCCGTCATTCCCGAAACTATGCTCACAAGGGTACGCTTCACTCTGAAAGTGAAGACACCGGCTGCTCGGCTATCGCACATAATACCCAAGCGCTAGAGCAAATCTTCAAAGTTGGGGCGCTCCCTCTTGGTGTCCCTTTGGAGCGGGGGACCCGGAACAGCGTACAAACTTGGCATCGTCTTTCACAATCTCCTCGAAAGCTCGAGCATTGACTTCTAGCCGGTCTAAGCTGCCCATACCAAGAGTAATAGGCAAAGATCACTCCTCTCAAGCCCTATAAGCTCTATAAGTGAATGAATGCTCCCTATCACACTTCTACTAGCACCAAAGAAGATCTTCAATCTTGCAATGTGCTCTCTTGGTGGTGTCCCTTGGGCTTTCATAACTTGGCTTCAGCAATTTTGATGAAGGCCTAGAAACAACCGTTGGAATGTGATGTCATAAAGCTGACTGTTTTATATAATCACCGGACTGTTCGGTGACCCTTCTTCCTCCTCTGCTAGGGAAACACCCTCTCTGAAGTCCACTACATGGGACACTAGGCTGTTCGATGACTTTCACTTTTGAACTCACAGAGACATCTTCTCTAGACTCTAGCTTCTGGCTCATCGGACTGTTCGATCACTACATTGACAGACTATCCGGTGACTCTTCTCGTCGACTCTAGAGAGTACCTCTCTCTGAACTGGCTCCTCCAGGGCTCACCAGACTGTCCAATGACCTCACCGAACTGTTCGATGACTGAATCTTCAGCTGGTCTTGAGCTCCAGTCTTCGACTTCGCTTCCTCAACTGTCTTTAGTGCTTTTTAAGGATCTAAAGAGCATTTACACCCTCTAACACTTGGTATGACAGGTGACAAATTTCTTTACCCACTTTAATAGTACTGGCGTTCCTATGGACTCTCTAGCTAGTCTTTACCCTTGGTCCTCTGAAGCCCAGCAACTTCTTTTCTAAGGTTCATCCTTGTCATCCATCGAAGAAGCCCACTATGTTGATGTAGAATTAGCGAGGTGTTACCTGCAACACAACCATAACCTATGGTTGTTCATTCAATCATCAAAATTAATTCATACCTTATGGGGGACTTCAAAGGTCATGAAGCTTACAATCTCCTCCTTTTTGGAGATTGATGACAACCATAGTACGTTCAAGCAGTCCAAACAAGATGAAAGAAGATAGAGAATAAAATACATCTCTTAAGAACACTTACCCCCCTTACCTTGATGACTCCTCAGAAAATTTTTGCAAGAGTTCTCCTTTGTCGTGGGTAGGAAGCGTGCTCTCCTCCGGTTCTCCCCCTGTTTGGTAGCTCTCTCTCCTCTTTGTCATCTAGTCATCCAAAAAGATGGCACCGAGGAAGCAAATACAAAGGGAGAGCGTGGGATCGACAAAGAAATGTGTACGATAGAGAATGAGACGCAGGCGCACAAGCACAAGGAACCTGTAAAAAATAGATAAAGCACTAGGAGCCATACACACAAAAGCCACAGAGTTAGTCCAAAAACCAAGTGCATCTCAATGAGCTAAAAGAGTCGAATAGAAAACAAGCTCATTAAAATGTCACAAAGAGCTGATGAAATCCGCCAAATAAAGTCCAGAAGCCGTATCTACCCATCCACGGCTTCCTCCTAGACAGCTAGCTCTTTGAGCGATACACCTCATGTCTCTCACCTAACTCCTATGGAGAATCTAATCCTGCGCGACTGAAGAAGTGGGTGCAGTGACGGTCAGAGGCTACTCCTCTGCTGACTGAGCTGCTGCAGCTAGCTGGTCTCCTCCTGGCTGCTCAACATCGTCGAGGGCACTCAAGCTGGAGGAAGACATCGAGGATGGCTCTTTGCCCTCAACTGAAGCTGGCTGATCTGCACAAGCAAGGGCCTAAGCTGCCTCCTCTGGATAATATCTAACCTCGACCAGGATATTTGCATCTGACGCTCTGAGCTGCTCGGCTGTGGTGGCTGCAGGCTCTGACTGTGAAGGCTCTGGCGGTGGCTCTGACAATGCTGACTCAGCAGTAATAGCCTCAAAGGATAGAACTCTCGGAACAAGCGGAGAGCTACCAACTGTTGTCCCTGACTCCAATGCCGGCATTGACACTCTCGGCTCAACAAAAGCAAATAGAACCGACATGGAGTACGAGGAAACTGAAGAGAACTGAGAAGATGTGACAGGAACACTGACCCCACCAGTAGTCATGACTGTGCTGGCTGCCCCAAATGGTACAAAAGGTGAAAGCAGGGCTGAGAGCAATGTGGTGAACATGGACTACTGCTGCTGCTGCTGGCTCTGACTATGTAACTCAGATGCGAATGCTGGCACTGAAGAATACTGAGGCTGAGTTGCAGTAGGCTGGAGCTGTGAAGGCAGAGAACTTGGTAGCGTGGTCATCAGAAACGCTGGAAGAGATGGCATGCCAGTCCCCTAGAGATATGACACAATAGGTCCAAAATCGAGAGACATATAAGAAATAACCGCTGCCATCTCCAACTAAGTGCGCTGCGATCTCTCATGAAATTCTCTGTCATGCCGTCTCCTCTCCTGTGCGAGCTCTCTCTCAATCCACAGCCACTCCTCAACGTGGAGGAGCTCAAGTCGAATCCTCTCCTCGACCTCGGCCCTCTCTCAGCGCATAAGCTCAAGCTGCTCCTCTCTGAATCTCCTCTGCTCCTCCTGCTCTGTCTGAATAGCATCCAATCTAGCAGCAAGAGCAAGGTCAAGTTCGGCCTGACCTAGAGCCTCTATGCTCCCAGCACCCGGTTGTGCTCCCTCCAGAGCCTCAATATCGACATCCTCCGGGGCTGTGGTGTCCTCACCTCTAGAGGTGCTATGTGAAGCAAAAACCCATAGAACCTTGGAGTCGAAAGGCTCAGCAGGACTAAAAGGAGTGGTGATCTCTGGTAATGCTGCGTACTCCTCCTCAGTCGTCACTCTCCCCCTCCTCAGCATTAGGCATATGTAAGGAGCAAAAGATAATTGTCATGCTCTTATCCTCTCATATATCACATCCTCCAACTGAGCGAGCAACCGATTTGTCAAATCAAATATCTCGTGCCTCAGCAGAAAACACAGCAGCCACTGATGCAGTATAATGACTCTCTCCCTGTAGCTAGCATGAGGTGCAATCGACCTCCCAAGCAACCCTCGAAGAACACGAGCCTCGGGTGCCTCGAGTAATGCTCCCCATGAGGTGACGAGAAAGCAATACTCTGTCTCTCATCACTCGGCTCCATCCCCCAAATGGTCTGAACGGCGGTGAGAAGTCTGGATGGGCCAAAGTGTGGATCCGTGTCTCTGAAAATATAAACTCAAGCGCTGTCAAAACATCAGACCTCTCAAAGCGATGTGGCTCCCCTCTATACATGAACAAAAGATACGAGCGATCCGGAGTGATCCACCAAGAGACATAGAACTCCAAAACTACCTCCTCACTGTACCTCAAGGGCTAGGTGACCAAATCAAACAAACCTGAAAGATATGAGATGTGCTCCTCTATGTCAACCCCAGCTCCTCTGCTCAGTGCCTCTAAAGAACAGTGGCGATGTGCTGCTAACACTGAGCTCTTACACTTAGTGGCAAGCTGTCTCCTATAGGCCTCGAAGATCTTCCGCAGGAGCACTGTACAAAACTGTCCAGCATCCGCATGTCTCCCAATGGGGACCCAGGCAGTGAAGTCCACTCTCCTCTTGGCCTTAATGTCCGGGCCCTTCAACTTCAGCAAGTCAACCTCCACCTCAACGTTTTTGCCCATGGCCCAGCGAGCTCTCTCGACTCTAGATGTGCAAACCTCACACACTCCAGCCCTCTGATGTGGACACCTCTGTGTCCTCTGCTGTGAGCTCCTCTGGACTGACTCTCCCTCCGTAGTTCTCGACTGCCTACTGGCTGGAACTCTCCAACAGGTCGACCTCCTGAACTCCCCATGGGATTCAGCTGCACCAATCCTCAAAGCACCTGCTCTCCTCTGTGGTGGAACATCAACATCTGCTGTAGCTAGCACTTTGTCCCACTCAAGGCACCTGTCCTCAGCTTCTTTTTCTTCTTCTCAGGCTCTACGGCCTTGCCCTTCCCCTTCTCCTCATAACTCGGTCTCTATCTCCCCATATTGTTAACTGTCACTGAGAGATCAACTGCAAGAAACTCTGACCAGCTGACACTACAAGATAGGATTAAGAGCTTGGCTCTTAACCCGTCTAAGTGAAAACCACTGAACAGACAGAGAGTTTTGGACTACCACTGACACTGTCCTCATCCACTGTACAACTGTCACTGCACCACATAGGAATAAAATATGAGTTGTAAGCACAAAAGGTGAGAGACTCGAATTAAAGTCCTAACGGTGAAATCAAGGACATATCACCGATCAAATAAAGCAAATAGGCACAACGGTGATATCAACAGACTAATGACACAATTTATTCATAGTATAGAAATGCATCCAAATTGTGAAACTAGCGACAGGAGACTCAATGCCATACTAAAATTATGCAAGCAATGACCTCAATATGGCACCAAGTTTGGGAATTGTGAACTAATCACGTTAATTGGTAATAAAAGGTGAAACCTTTAAGCAATTTATATCAATTACGAAAGCAACAAATAAGGCATATGGGGCATTTCCGATGAAATGTAAGAGGTAGAACACAATACCCCGCAAAGAAGAGTGCTGAGGAATGCCGAAGAACTTGCCGAAGAAGAGCCGATCACTCCAAAGCTAAAAGCCCACACGGGTTTTGGTGAAATACGAGGTGACGGCGTGGTGGAAGCATGGCAAGGACAAGCAAGGGCTGAGCAAGCACTCTGAAGACGAGTCTCATTAACAAGCAGCGGCGGCGAGAGGGTGCGGTGCGGCGGCGCGAGGCAGGGCGACGACGGCGCTAGGACAGCACGACTAGGGCTACTAGGGTGCGCACGCAAGGCAGAGCGACAAGGAACTCGGGCGCAAGCATGACGGCGAGGCAGTGCACTGCTGAGGCTGGAAGCGGACGACGCAGGGCGCGGCGGTGATCGACAACGAGCGGGTGGCGCACGGCGGAGGTGACGGCGACGGTGTTCATTACTAGAGAGAAAACACGCACGACTTTGGTTGGGAATCCGAGGACACACGTGCGGCTAGTCAATAAAAAATCATCGGTCGAGATTAAAACAAATCAAATCAGATGGCCGAGATTTCGCTGATCAAGGAGATCACCAGACTGTCCGGCCCTAATAGATTGTTCAATGACTCAAAAGATCCGGACTGTACAGTGTCTAGAGAATTCCAATTCCAGAGAGGCACCCGCTTCCTCTTCTAGTTACCGGACTGTCCGGTGATACCATCGGATTGTCCAGAATGTCCAATTCTGCATAAGTGACCTCAAGGAATTGCAGAATCAAGGAATTTCTTTCTAGAGTTTAAGTGTCCTTACCAGAGAACTAAATAAACACCACACTTATCTAGAAAGGGAACTCTCAAACACTCCTTTGCAAATAGATAACTCACAAAGAGTTTAACATTTTCGCAAAATGCAATTAAGATCGAATGATAAACACCAAAGCGAGAAGGAGGCTCCAAAAAGGGAATGTATGAGCCCTTTGATCACGATCCACGTAAATGAAAGTTAGAGCCCGTTAAGCACAGAGTTCAAAGGGCATGAAGCGCACAATGTTCCTTTGGTTTCTCTTTGTGGAGTATGTGAATCCATATGGACAATGTAGTCACTTTTTCCATAGAGTAACACGCCTCCTCCGTGATTTCTATAAGCAATGCATGCAAACAACCTTTCTAATGCAAGAGAATTTAAAGCATGCCATGTAGATGCAAGCAAATTAAAAAAATTGAATAAAGAAACCTATTCAGTGCCAAGTTTGACACATCTCAAGCTTAATCATCATACACCCGCCACTTTACCTTGAGATAGCCAACCACCTTCTCAAGCTTTTCCTCATGCATATAGATATTTTAAGGTGGTTAGGCACCGATCTAATTTTTTGTTCTTTTCTTTTATCTTTTTACACATGATGCATGATAGTGGAAATATCTAGTCCAGGGAGGAGTCCTATCTACCATGCAATACAAGAAAAGAAACCAACTCTACTATGTACAAGAATAACCTCTTTGAAGAGTAGATTGGCGTTGTAGCTCGATCAACATGTGGTGGACTTCAAGAATCTTCTATTCGCTTCACGGTCCACCACCTATGCCCCTTCAATTCTTCTTGTAACTCAAGAGAGTTTTGGCTTCCTCTCTCGGTCCACGATCACCTTGGAGACCCATACCTTCTTGATTGTCCTTTTGTAATTTGGCGGTTCGAGCAGCTTGGCCTTTACTTTTCCATCCTTGTCTCTGAAAAGCATGTAGTGCACATCCTCATGAAAAAGGTTAGCATTAGACATAATCTTAGGCTCGCTCACATTGGGACAATCCTTAAAGCAGTTACCATCAAGGCAACACTTCTCACAATAATAGTCATCTGCCATGAGCGAGACTATCCATTCGGGGATCTCATCTTGGTTGCCAATGTGGTTGTGGTTGTTGATGAGGTTCTTACTTAGGATCTCCTTTGAATTTTCCTTCCTCTAGTGAGCCGCTCAAATGCATCCATTACGACCTCTCCCTCCTCCTTGAGCTTTGTGTATTCCTTCAAAATAGATAGCTCAAGAGTAATACTCTCCTTATAGAGGGTTAGATCACAAGAAGCTTCATTTAAATGCTTAGGAGAGTTAAGAAGAGAGTCAAGATCAAGGGTTTCATGGGTGCGCACCAATGCATTATGCTTCTCACTTAGCTCTATGTATCTCGCTTTGAGATCCTCATAGGACTCACGTAGAACACTATAAGAGTGCTTAAGTGCATTGAGCTCTCCCTCAATCTCTCAAACTCTGAATACTGTCACTTTATACTCTTTGGTCATCACCTTGATCTTCTTAGACTTTTTGATGATGGTCTTGTTGGTCTTCTCAAGGAAGAGGACAAAATCATTGTAGCTTGGTCCATCATCTTCATCATCATAGTTCTCTTTCTCCTGCTCTAGATCATCTTCCTCATCAATGAAGCCCTCACAACTATGGGCCATCAAGTATAGCAGAGATGGTGGTACCTCATTGATGGAGCTAATCATGGCAATACCCGCGAGCTCTTCTTTGCTTGAAGTTGAAGAGTCAAAATCATCATCGGTGAGCCACTCACTGATAATATAAGCTTTGTGCGGGGACTTCTTTTTCTCCTTGCTCTTGCTCTTCTTCTTGACAAAGAACTTTTTTCTAAATTTTCTCTTTGTCTTGCGTTCTTTATCATCACTCTCACTTGAGGCTTTCTTCTTGCTCTTTTTCTTGGACTTGGGATACTCCTTAGCAAAATGGCCTTTCTTGAAAGATGAGGGTCTTTCCTTGTGAAATAGCTTCTTCATCAAGAGCGCAAGATCCTCATTATCGCTCTCCTCATCCTCATCTTCCTTCACCTTCTTTTTTTTTTGTTGTTTTTGCCATTGGGTGATTCTTGATCAACTTGTAGGGCAAGATTCTTGGGCAATCGAGAGTTGGTGGAGCTGCCCAACATGTACCCCTAATAGGCTGTGAGCTTGTCTAGCATGACGTCAATGGTGAAAGTACCTAAGTTGGCTTGGAAGAGAGACGTGACGATGAAGTTGTAGCTCAGCGGCAACATCCTCAAGAGCTTTCTCATGATTTCAACATCATCAATTTTATCTCTGAGGCCCAAGACGTTGATCTACTCCACCATTATATGCAAAAAAGAGTAAACATCATTAGCTTTTTTATGAGGTTGCATGGTGATGAAATCATATTTGTTCTTGAGAACATAATAACGCTCTTCCTTGACCTCGGAGGAGCCCTCATGGATATTTTGCAATTAGACCCAAATTTCATGTGCGATTGATGATGCATTGATTCTAAAAAAGATATTTTTAGAAATGCATCCAAACATAGCATTCTTGGCCTTAGCATTGTACTTAATGAAAATGGGATCAAGTCTCTCATTCTCATTCGTAGCGTTGCTAGTAACTTACCACGCTTTCCCATTGATTGACTCTAGGAAGGCTGGCATGTGAGCCTTCTAATACGAGTAATCGTCCCCATCAAATACGGATGGAGTCTCCATCCCGTTCGACATCCGTATTCAAGGCGGTGAAGCCCAAAATTGAGCAATTGGCTCTGATACCACTTGTAAAGATCAAGAACAACAAAAAGAGGGTTGAATCGATGAACTTATAGCACTAATTCCACTATGAACTTAAACTACAAGATGTGAACACAACGAAGCAAACCTAAACAAGTCTAATAGGCCAAGACCCCTAACAATGCTAGTGATCTGAAAATAACAATGAGCAAGCACTTGTAAGCTAGCCACCAAGAGGAATCAAAGAACAACCTATCACATTACTCAACGGTAAGTAAATGCGGTAAGTAAAGAAAGTGAGATAGAGAATGCTCAGTGATTTTTTTCCGAGGTCTCAGAAGGTAGGCGCCTTCTCCTAATCCACGTTGTACCACTCCCGTCGGAGTCCCGGTCCCTCTCGTCCTTTCCTGAGCGATGCTCACAAGGGTACGCTTCACTCAATCACTAAAATCACTAAAATCTAGAATTAGTGTGATGGTACCTGCAACACAACCGTTACCTATGTTGTTCATTCAATCACTAAAATCAATTTATATCTTTTAGTAGACTTCAAAGGTCATTAAGCTTACAACAGAATGAGTGTATTGAAAGGGATGCTCGAGAAGTCGATAGCACCACGGGCTGGCTACAGAAAGTGGGTTATCATTTTACATCAGTGGCTGCTCTGTTTTCTGCTGAGGCATAAGGCTTTTGACTTGACTGATCTGTTGCTTGCCCAGATGGAGGATGTGATCTATGAGGGGATAGGAGCAGGTCAGTTACCATTTTCCCCATACATTTGTCTGATGTTGAGGACAGCAGGTGTTATGACTTAGGAAGAGTATGCAGCGTTGCTAGAGGTTACCACCTTCTTCAGTCTCGCAAAGCCATCCAACTCTAGGGTAAATCAAGTGTCTGCTTCCTAGAGCATCCCAGGAGGAGAGGAGACCACGGCCCCTGAGAAGGTTAAGACTGAGGCTCCAGAGGGAGCACAGCCGGGGCTGGGAGCACTGAAGCTCTAGGTCAGGCCGAGACTCCAACCTCTCGTGCCACACTGGACCCCGCATTAGCTGTAAGGTTAGATGCTATTCAGGCAGACCAGGCCGAGCAAATGAGGTACAGAGAGGAGCAAGATGAGCTGATACGCAGAGAGAGGACCGAGTTCAAGGAGAGGATTCGACTCGAGCGCCTCCAGATTGAGGAGCGGCTTTGGATGGAGAGAGAGCTCGAAGAGGAGAGAAGATGACAGGACAGGAAATTCCATGAGAGGTTGCAGCGCACTCAGTTGGAGATGACAGCGGCCATATCTTACATGTCTGTCAGATTTGGAGCTATCGCATCTTATCTATAGGGGATCGGCATGCCACCACTACCTGCATTCCCGACTATCTCGCTACCGAATCCCTTGCCTTCACAGCTCCAGCCCATAGCACCTTAGCCTTAGTATTCTACAGTGTCAGCATTCACATCTGAGCTACAGAGTTAGATTCAGCGGAAGCAGCAGTCCACATTCACTACATTGCTATCAGCTCTGCTTTCACTGTTTGTACCTTTTGGAGCAGGCAGCATAGCCATGACTACCGAAGGAGCCAGTGTGCCAATGCCTTCTTCTCAGTTCTCTCCGGTTTCTTCATTCTCTATGACCCACTTCTTGTATCAGCTGAGCCCAGAGTTTCAGTGCCGGCATTAGAGACAGGGACAGTAGTTGGTAGTTCTCCTCTTGCTCCAAGGGTTCTATCCTTCGAGGCTACCACTGTTGAGTAAGTTTTGACAGAGCCATCACCTGAGGCATCAGAGACAGAGCCCGCAGCCACCACAGCGAGTAGCCCAGTGTGTCAGATGCAGCTATCTTGGTCGAGGTTAGAGATTTTGCAGAGGAGGCAGCTCAAACCCTTGCCAGCGTAGATCAACTAGCTTTAGTTGATGGCAAGGAGTCTTCCCTGACAACTTCCTCTGGTCTGAGTGCTTTTGATGATGTTGAGCAGCCAAGAGGGGATGAGTCAGCCGTAGCAGCCTAGCCAGCTACAGAGGAGCAGCCACCGATTGTCACTGCACCTAGCTCTTCAATCGCACATGACTAGTTATTCTTGTAGGAGTTTTGGTGTGAGACATGAGGTGTAGTGCTTTTTTGGGGCTACCGGTCTAGGGGGAGGCCGTGGATGGGTAGATAGGGCTCTGGATTCTTTTTGTCAGATTTCATTTGCTCTTTGTGTTATTTTGATGAGCTTATGTTTCATTCAACTCTTTTTAGCTCATTGGAATACACTAGGTTTTTTTACTAACTTCGTGGATTCTATTGTGTATGGCTCCTTGCGTTGTGATTGTTTTACAGGTTCCTTCATACATGTGCGCTCCCGATTTTTATCTATCGTGCACTTACCTTTGTCTATCTAGTGTTCTCCGTCTCTATATGCTTCATCGGTGCCATCTTTTTGGATGATTAGATGACAAAGGGGGAGAGAGAGCTACCAAACATGGGGAGAGCAGCGGAGAGCGACGCTTCTAACCCATCACAAAGGAGGGGAATTCTTGCAAAAAAATTTATGAGTCATCAAAGTCAAGGGGTAAGTGTTCTTTCGAGATGCGTTTTATTCTCTATCTTCTTTCATCTCGTTTGAGCATGTTTGTGGGTACAATAGTTGTCATCAATCACCATTAAGGGGGGGATTATTAGTTTCATGACCTATGAAGTCCCCTAAAAGTTAGGAATTGATTTTGGTAATTGAATGAACATCATAGGTAACGGTTGTGATTGTAGGTACCACCTCAAATTCTACAACAACATAGTGGGCTTCCTCGGTAGATGACAAGGACGATCTCTAGAAGAGGTGTTTCTGAGCGTTAGAGGATCAAGACTAAGGATAGCTAGAAAGTCCTTAGAAACATCGATACTATTAAGAGGGTAAGATCATTTGTCTTCTGTCATACAAGTGTTAGAGGGTGTGAATGCTTCTTAGATCCTCAAAAAGCACAAGAGATGGCAGAGGAAGCGAAGTCAAAGATCGAAGATCAAGTTCAATCCAAGAAGCAGTCACGAGACAGTCCAGTGAGTCAAGATTTCAGAGTTCAGAGAGAGGTGCTCTCTAGACATTTTGCCGTGTGCCTGAGGTCTGATCAGCTTGAGGAAACTTGTGAAAGGCCAAGAGACACCACTAAGAGAGCACATAACACGATTGAAGATCTTTGGTGTTAGTAGGAGAGTGATGGTCAGCATTCAAACACTTTTAGAGCTTGTAGGGCTTGAGAAAAGTGATCTTTGTCTATTACTCTTGATGTGGACAACCTAGACCAGTTACGAGTCGGTAATCGAGCTTTCGAGGAGATTGTGAAAGTCATCATCAAGTTTGTACGTGGTTTCGAGCCTTCGCTCGAAAAGGACACAAAGAAAGAGCGCCTGAGCCTTGGAGACTTGCTCTAGCACTTGGGTATTGCGTGCGACAGCCGGGCCGCCGGTGACTACTCCGGGAGTGAAGTGTACCCTTGTGAGCATCGTTTCGAGAATGACGGGAGGAACCAAGACTCCGACAGGAGTAGTTCAACGAGAATTAAAGGAAGGCGCCTACCTTCTGAGACCTCGAGAAAAAAATCACTGAGCATTCTCTATCTCACTCTTTTTACTTATCGCATTTACTTACCGTTTGAGTAGTGTGATAGGTTGTTCTTTGATTTCTCCTGGTGGCTATTGTGCTAGTGCTTGCTTGTTGTTCTTATCTTTTTACTAGCACTGTTAGTGGGTCTTGGCCTACTAGAATTGCATAGGTTTGCTTCCGTTGTGATCGAGCCTTATAGTTTTAGTTTGTAGCAAAATTAGTCCTATAAGTTCACCGATTCAACCCTCCTTCTCAGTATCTTTGATCCTTATATCAGGCCCTTACCAGATCTGATCAACCAGCTACTCTTGATGGCAAAGAGTCTTTCCCGACATCTTCCACTGGTCTGAGTGCTTTCGATGATGTTGAGCAGCCAAGAGGCGATGAGTCAGCAGCAACAGCCCAACCAACAGCAGAGGAGCCGCCACCGACCGTCACTACACCCAGCCCTTCAGTCGTGCAGGATTAGACTTCTTCTAGGAGTTTGGGTGTGAGACATGAGGTGTATCATTTGAGGGCTACTATCTAAGGAGAGACCGTGGATGTGTAATTAGAGCTCTGGATTTTGTTTTGGCATTTATGACATTTTGATGAAATTATATTTTATTTGATCTTTTAGCTCACTAGAATGTACTTAGTTTCTAGACTAACCTCGTGGTTTTAGTGTGTATGGCGCCTAGCATTGTGATTGTTTTGCAGCTTCCTTCATGAATTGCGCTTCCGATCTCTATCTATCATGCACTACTCTTTGTCTATCCAACGTTATCTCTCTATTTGCTTCCTCGATACCATCTTTTTGGATGATTAGATGACAAAGAAGGAGAGAGAGCTACCAAACAGAGAGAGAACAGTGGAGAGTGAATAGCAGAGAGCGACGCTTCTAACCTATGACAAAGGAGGGGAACTCTTGCAAAAATTTTCTGAGGAGTCATCAAGGTAAGGGGGTAAGTGTTCTTTTGAGATGTGTTTTATTCTCTATGTTTTTTCAACTCATTTGGGTCTATTTGTGAGTACTATGGTTGTCATCAATCACCAAAAAAGAGGAGATTGTTAGCTTCATGACCTTTAAAGTCCCTAAAAGGTATGAATAGATTTTAGTGATTGAATGAACACCATAGGTAACGGTTGTGATTGTAGGTTTCACTCCGCTAATTCTACATCAATATGGTGGGCTTCCTTGGTGGATGACAAAGATGATCCCTTGAAGAGGAGTTTTCGGGCGTCCAAAGACCAAGGCTAAAGATAGCTAGAGAGTTTATAGAATCGCTGGTACTATTAAGGGGGGTAAGGTCATTTGTCTCCTGTCATACAAGTGTTAGAGGGTGTGAATGCTCTTAGATCCTCAGAAAGCACTAGAGATGGCAGAGGAAGCGAAGTCGAAGACCGATGCTGAAGTTGAGTCAAAGAAGCAGTCACCAGACAGTCCGGTGAGCCAGGATTTCAGAGTCCAGAGAAAGGTGCTCTCTAGAGTTGCTGCACAGAAGACACCGAACAGTCCGGTGTAGCAGTCACCGGACAGTCCGATGAGATTGAAGCCAAAGTCAAGAAAAGGTGTCTCTGGGAGTCCAAAAGTGAAAGTCACCAAACAATCCGATAAAGGTATGCATCGGACAGTCTGGTGTCCTATGGAATAGATTACATAGAGAGTGTTTTCCCAAGCCAGTGGAGGAAAGGGTCATCGGATAGATCGATGGTCCAGTTACTGAACAGTCTGATGATTACATAAAGCAGTCAACTTTATAACATCATGTTCCAATGGTTGTTTCTGGACTTGGAGCCTATTTAAACCGTGGAGATGGACATTTTTTAGTGTGTCTGAGTTTTTGATCTGCTGGAGAAAACTTGTGAGAGGCCAAGAGGCACTATCAAGAGAGCACATAGCAAGATTAGAGATATCTAGTGCTAGTAGGAGAGTGATAGAGAGCATTCATATACTTCTACAGCTTATAGGGCTTGAGAGTAGTGATCTTGGCCTATTACTCTTGGTTTGGGTAACCTAAACCGGCTCAGAGTCGGTGTTCGAGCTTTCGAGAATACTGTGAAAGTCATCGCAAAGTTTGTATGCGGTTTCAAGTTTTCGCTCGAAAGGGATACCAAAAGGGAGCGCCCGAACTTTGGAGGCTTGCTCTAGTGCTTGGATATTATGTGAGACAACTGGGCCGTCGGTGACTTCACTCCGAGAGTGAAGCGTATCTTGTGAGCATCGTTCTAGGAACGACGGAAAGAACCAAGACTCTGACGAGAGTGGCTCAACGAGGATTAGAGGAAGGCGTCTACCTTTCGAGACCTCGAGAAAAATCATTGAGCATTCTCTATCTCACTCTCTTTACTTATCGTATTTACTTAGCGTTTAAGTAGTGTGATATGTTGTTCTTCGATTCCTCTTGGTGGCTATCGTGTACTTGCTTGTTGTTCTTATCGTTTCACTAGTATTGTTAAGGGTCTTGACCTCCTAGAATTGTATAGGTTTTCTTCCGTTGTGATTGAGTCTTATAGTTTTAGTTCATAGCAAAATTAGTCTTATAATGCAACGATTCAACCCCTCTTCTCCGAGTCCTTGATCCTTACACTTCTCAATTTGGATGATTTTGAAACTTTGTAAGATTATATATCTCTTCACGAGGAACGACTTTTATTTTGGACATCTCCAAATTCGAAACATTGTTTCTACAAAATTCGGAAAAAAAATTTATAGCAGGCCGGTGACTCACAGGAGCCTTCTATTTTGCCTAAAAACATGATGCCCCAAACTCATATGAATTTAAAACTTTGCAGTATGATAAATCTCTTCATAGGAACAACTTTTGTTTTGTCTCATCTCCAAATTCAAAACATATTTATTTCTACAAAATTCGGAAAACAGACACAGCTCCCTGTTCGAATTTGAATTCAAGTTCAAAATGTGAAAATTTTAAATTTCTAAAGAAAATGGATGTGAAGCAATGAAAGTAATTGGAATTATATGAATTTTTAAAAAATAAAATTTTATCCACTGGTTTCAAAGGTCTAAATTATTTTTATGGTTATTTCTATTTCTAAATTTTTAAAATAAAATATGTTTCAAATTTTAAATTGGTTCTAAAACAAATTTGTTCCTTTTAAAATGATTTAAATTTGTGAAAAGTTTTATAATTTTTTGAGGTTGTTAAGTATTTGTTTTTTAATTTAGAATAAAACTAGACTAAATCGAATGTCCACGTCCGCAAGGAGTGCCACATCGATAGTTTATGTAATAATAAATGCCATGTTATGCTGCCACGTAGGATAAAACTACCCTTCAAAACTGTCCTGTGAGGAAAACGAACGGATTAAAAAGTTAAAAGTTAAGAGGGTCAAAATACCTGATATTCAAGATAAAAAATAAAAACCAAATGGTATAATATAATAATTGAAAAAGGTCGATAGGACCCTTACACGCATTCTGTCATGGGCTCAAGGCAACATAGCCTCTTCTTGGCCTATGTGGCCTTTCCATAAACTGGGCTGAATTTGTCTAGTGAGCTGCTTCGGCTGCCCGATGTGAAGAAAAATTTCAACCCGCACCTGCTGGGTGCAAAACTCAGCGGCGTCTCTGACCAGCAATACCATACCTACTTGGTGAACGGAGGGGCGTAAGCTTCGTGAATCCGGTAATCCCAAGATTGACGAAAGAGCAGACGACCGTAGCACAGCAATGGCTAATAAACATAAACGGATTGTAAATTGCCTGCATGTACTTTAGTACTTGGGTAAGTAACGTGATAACGTACACAAATTGATCGATTACACAATGTGCATTAACCTCTAACCAGCCAATCAATGCGTTCCAAAACATATGTTCTACTACTCACTTCAATGAGCGTTAGATTCATCAGAAGATTCTAATGTTTCTTACTCCGTCGTAATGAGACTGCCCATGATCCACAGTACTACGCCCTCTGTATTTTAATTAATGTCGTCATTAATTTTTACATTCAACTTTGATCATTTATTTTATTAAAAAAAATTGTTCGAATGTGTAAAATTTTAAGTTAAAACTCAAATAACTCTAATGATAAATCAAATTATAACAAAATATGTAAAATTTATCAAAAAAATTTTGAATGAGATAAATGATCAAAAGAAATATAGAAGTGAACAGCAACATAAATTAAAAAACGAAAAGAGTACAACATAAGGTAACAAACTCCAAAATGTAAACAGTAAACAAATAGTTATCCCATCTTTATTAACCGCCTGGAAGGGCTGCGTGTCCACACGACCCTCCTGTCGCCGAAGCCGCACGCGATCCTCGCCGGGCGCCCCCACGCAGGCGCCGCCGACGCCGTTCCGACCCTGTCAGCGTCTTGCCGACCGCGGCCGGCGCCGTTCTTGAGCGGCACGGGGCAGCGACAAAGCGGGCACTCAGAGCGCAGGGGCAGCCACCTGCCAATGCACTCCGCGTGGAACCCGTGCCCGCAGCGGGGCAGCGTCCGCACAGCCGGCGGGTCGGCGTCCTCGGAGTCGGAGCTTCCTCCCGCCCCACCGGCCACCAGCGCCGACAGGCAAACGGCGCACTCCTGCTGCGATGTCGGCGGCGGCGACCACGCCTCAACCGCCACCGTGGCGCCGTTGCGCCCTCCATCGCAGGAAGACGATGACGCCAGGGCAAGAACCGCCGCCGCGGCGGCCGTCGCACGCCGCCATGGTTACTGCTGCCATCGTTGCCGGATTCTTCTTCCGGTCGCGGAGGCTTAATTCGCCTGCGGTTGTCGGTGTGGGCGCATGATACGATTCGATGCGTGCGCGGTGCGCATGTATATAGGACGTGTCGGCGCAAGAAGATGCGGCCGACGTGGGCGCATCAACGACGCGAGATGAACGAAGGGTGAGGTGAGCACATCGCCCAACCGAAAGGCTCCCGACATGAGAGCGACCTCTCTTTTTCCGGATGTTAAAGAAACAGATCTATGCGGATTAAGCTAGATGATCCAGCTGTTGAAGGCGTTCGTTACATTGGTTATGTACATATACAAGACGGCCTTACTCCTTAGTTGCATGATTGGGCATATGATGAAGTGCGTGTGTCATGTGTGCCTCCACTCTAACTGCCAATATACAACTGATGTAATTGTAATCCGATAAAGAAAATATGTGGTTGTTCTTTCAGTCTGAAAATCTCAAGAGGCCCCATTTGGAAGAATTTCATACAAATCTTAAAGAAAGTTCACAGAATTCAAATCAATATCAAAGAAAAAAAAGTAGGAATAAGAAAAATTCCTCCATTCCAATCAGATTGGGGAGCATATTTTGTGCTCCACTTCAAAATATAAGTATTTTTAAGTCTAGTCAAGTCAAACTTACTGAATTTTGACTAATTATATCTAAAAGAACAAAGTCCACTCCTCTCAAATGTGAGCCAAAATTCAACTAACCTGCTAAACTATATTTTGATTTATTTTATCCTACCAAAATGTGATTTTAGATCAATTTACCTTCTTATGATTTTTTTCTCAATACACAAGCATAATCAT
>BCLH01001052.1:62345-104190 GCA_001602315.1 Zoysia pacifica | reverse complement strand
ATGAAAAGCCTTACAAGTTCAAGCTTGGTAATATTTTGTTATGCACCCTGTCTTTTGTATTATATTTGGTAAGATTCTTGATTTGTTAATGTCTCACAATGCAATATGCACTGGCTGAAGGTGCTGGAAAAGTAATTCATGGATGGGATGTTGGGATTTCTGGTAATCAACTCAGCTTGATTTTTGTATCTGTTTTTAGCCTTGTTTATAACTTTGTGAATTTGAATGTAGGTATGCATGTTGGAGACAAAAGGAGGCTCACCGTCCCACCATCTATGTGGTACGTATCTGACATCCTTTAAACATAAAAGTTCTCATTCTACGCGCACAATACTATATGAGTTTCTCTGCACACTTTTATTTATGTTGCACGAGAATCATGTTTATTTGCAGCTATGGTGATAAATCGGTAGGAGACGTGCCCAAGAATTCTTCAGTCATTTATGAAGTTGAGTTAGTGAACGTGAAATAGAGAAGAATACAGCTGTCAGCTGAGCCTTTTGCATGTACCCTAGGCCTGCCCTATAAGCTGCAACAGGGGTACATGGATTTTTTTGAGCTGCTGATGATATGTTGATACTTATATTGACTTAGATGATTGCAGCCTCAACTTTTGTAAATGGTAGAAATACTACCCCCCAAAAGACTCCACACTGCGGGAGGTTTACCACTTGAATGAAATAGATGCTTCCATTGACGATCGCCATCAAACAAATTTTTTTGTGAAACTAAATTTTGTGAATGTCTAGTTTTTATTTTGCCTATGTTGAATGTAATGGAAAAAAACATTTACAATTCCTTCAGAACACAACAATAGTGATAGAATAGGAATTCATGTGCAAAACCGATGATTGGCAAACACAATTTGTTGGAATAGACGCACAGATATAACTTAGGAATTTTACAAGAATGTTTAATTAGTTATATCTCTATTCTTTTTTAATTTTTTAGGTGATGAATTACTTTCATAGTCAACCAAGCCATTCATTCGATCTTTTTTTTAGTCATTACATAACTTTCTCTTATTGTGGGCATGGACAAACTTTCCCTGTTCTACATTCCTCAGTGTCATTATTTGTTAATTATTATCTTTGTAAGAGAGTTCAGATGCAAAGCATTGACCTTGGGGCTAACCATGCTATGGGTGTCGGTTTACATCATTAACAAGCGATTGACTTTTAAATTTAATTTTTATCATTCGTCTCATTCAAAATTTTTGATAAATTTCATATATTTTTGATATAATTTGATTTACCATTAGAGTTATTTAAATCACAACTTATAATTTTACATATTTGAGTAAATTTTTTAAATAAAACAAATGGTTAAAGTTAATTGTAAAAATCAACGGCAACATCAATTTAAAAACGGAGGGACTAGGTTTTTGGCTTTGGGTCTTATGTTGGCGTAACTTTTTTTATAAGCTAAAGCTCTCTTGACAAACGTTTAGTAAACTAGGATTTGCCTAGCTTATGCGGGTTTTCTTTATAGATTCTTCAGATAAATCACGTTTTTTTATAGTTAATGCTCACTATTTTAATTTTTGGGTCTGCTGATGCCGGCTTTTAAACCCAAGTGTTTATGTCCAAAATATTTTGGTGTCCCACGCTTAACATGATAGTCTTGGTTTCAAATTGTTGATCTGGGTCCTAGATCTATAGTATCCGTTATGAACAATTGTTTGTGCACAGCCAAAAAAGCACCAATTTCCTTTTTTCTTTTGTTCTATAACAGCTACACAAGTGGCTAGCATATCACACTTCAATAAGTATTAATCATCAAATGTATAGGTTCGGGTTGTGGATACTCTGCACTAACAGTGACTTGGGCATCGTGTTTGGAGTTGTGACCAGGGATGTAAGTTTTCGGTTTTTCAGGTTAGTGGGTCATTCTAAAACTTTCTAAATTAACCTAACTCTCCTCCACCTTACTCCTCCACCGTTGATTTTAACATCAATTTTGACCATTCGACTTATTTAAATTTTTTTTTAAATGTGTAAAATTTTATTACTACTTTCTTTAATATTAGAGGTATTTAAAACACGACCAATAATTTTACACATTTAATCAATTCTTATAAATAAAAAAATAATCAAAATTAATGTTAAAAATCAACGGTGTTAATAATTTAAAATAATTTAAAACTGGAGGAACCACAGACTTAACTACAAATACCCACTGCTTGGCCACTTGCATCCCTAGTTCTGTCTGAAGGACGAGGTCAAAGAAATTGACCGAGCCACAGGAATGGACCAGGCCAAAAATTATCAAAACCAGTGAAAATTTTCTCCAAATTCCAAAATAAACAAAATTTGGTCAAATTACTAAGCACTTCCTTCGGTTTTAAATTATTGACAATGTTAACTTTTAACATCAACTTTGATCATTCATTTTATTCAAAAATTTTGTTTCAATTTGTAAAATTATTAGTCATGATTTAAATTTCACTAATGATAAATCAAATAATAATAAAAGTTTACATATTTGAATAAATTTTTTAAATAAAATGAATAGTCAAAGTTGATGTTAAAAATCAACGGTGTCAATAATTTAAAACTTGAGAGAGTAAATGGTAGTTTTTTAGTTTACCGACCGATTTTACCAGTTTATTGTCCAGTTTCATTGGTTTTGAACTTTCAAATTTTGAAACCCACAGTTTCACCAGCTTTTCCCTCAGTTTTACCGGTTTATCGATGGTTTTACTAGTTTTTAATTTCAATTTTTTTTCAAGTTTTAATTTTTTAAATTTTAAATTGAAAATCAGCCTATAATTAAAATCGAACTAGACTGGTTTCACTGAAAACCACGAAAACTTACCAATTTACGAATGGGTTCGTGAACTTTCCCAAGGATGTTGCAGACATGATTAACATAACCGTTTCAAACCTGACTGATTTTTTGTGACATCCAGTAAAACTAGTCCGGTCTAGTGTGGATGGTTAATTGGTTTTGAAAAAATATAAAAAAATAAATTTAAAAAATGTTGATAAATTGGTAAAACTGAAAAGTAAATTAGCAAAATAGTTTGGTTTCAAAATTTGAAAATTCAAAACTGATCAAAATCAAACAGTTTACAGTATCATTTCAATCAAATTTTGTTCAAACTTTAAATTTAGAATTTATAGCGATTTTCAAAAGGTTTTCGCAAAACCTATGAGACTGGTGGGGTCTGGTATATAACTTAAACCTTAGTCGCAGCCATGGCATGATCAACATGATTTGAGACCCCAAGTCCACGAGATTGTAGCAAGAGTGGGTCTTGAAGAAGCTGCACATAGATTAAAGGCTCATTTGAAACTTAAAGGCTCATTTGAAACACAGAATTTTTATAAAAATTATGTAAATTTTTTTATAAAAATTAGTTTAATTTCACAAAAAAATTGCAGAAAATGAAAAAAATTCTTCCTTTTCCAAAGGAGGCCTAATAGTCTCTGGCCGGCCCTGGGCAGGTGCGACGGTGCTACCGCACCAGGCCTCCACGAACCAAGAGCCTCGATCTGAGCACATGTGCAGTGTATATATTATCTTAAGGCCTACCTCATGGGCCCTCTTCCGTGGCGCGCGTGTCAATTTCCGTCCAAGCTCCGAGCACCTCTCTGGTTGGGTGTTAGTCAGCCCACTTTTTTTACTGCACTATAAAATCAGTCCAATTTAAAAAAAATCTGTAGCTATTTTAAAAACCGGACCACTAGTAGAAAATCACCCACCCAGATCAAATGTAAAAAAAATATTTTGCTCCAACAATAGCAATATATTAAAAAATAATAGTAAATAGATAAATTAATGCAACAATGAGATTCAGTTCCAAAATAAAAATTGTTCCAACACTAAAAAAATTGTTCCAGTAGTCCTGTTGTAAAAAAAATTAATTGTTCTAACAGTAGAATTAATTGTTTCAGTACAAAGTATAGCGAGAAGGGTCCGAACAATGGTCATGTGAGCCACAGAAGCAAAGGTCTCATTATAATCACGACCATGCTCATACTGAAAATCACGCATTACAAGTTTAACCTTATACCGCTCAAGAGAGCCATCAGAGCGAGTCTGGACTTAAACCCACTTGCAAGTAATAGGAGTAACTAGGGGTGACAAAAGAACCACATTCCAAAGGGCCAGTGCACTCAAGGCAGCAATCTCTTTAGTCATAGCCTGCTGCCACTTTTGGTGCACCGAAGCCTCCTGTAAGAGGTGGGCTCTGAAAGAGTAGCAGCTGTGAAACCATAATAAGGTGGGGGAAGAGTGCTACAATCATGAATATCATAAAGAGAAGTGGGATCTTGAGCAGTCCCAAGAAGGCGTGGAGAGGTGTCAGGTGGAAGAAAAAGTCGCGTGAGAGTGTAGTGGCGAGTAATATGTGTGACGAACTAAATTCATCATTGAATGTAACAAAACTGTCACAAAACTTAATTTATGATGAAAATATGAATCATCATGTATTCCGTGACATAGATTGTATCAAGCGATGTTTCTATAGTTTTTGTCACTGATGATAAAAATTCATGATGTTTAGAGATCGTCACAAATGAGTCCAGGCCCAACAAAGCCCAAATCTAGTGACGAATTAAATCGTCACAAACAAACCTAGACTCAACCAAATCTCAAATCTTAATGACTAATTTAATTGCATATAATTTAATCGTCATAATCAAATAATGATATTTTTATATCATTAATCATGCAAGCTTTTGTGAATCTCATACACGAGACCGAGATATAAAGCCAACATTCTCATTAAAACCAAATATTATCATTTATTTGTATAACACATACAATAACTTAAGTTTTGAACTAGTAAAGCACTACAATTCATGATGTGTACGTGGTTCTCGATCTTTTATCAGGTCGTGGTAACTCTTAATTTGGTGAAGATGTGACACACAATCGGTCCGGCCTCAAATCAACACGATTCAAACCCCGCAATTGCAGCTTCTCTGGCTATCAACTGTGCACACACGATTGACCTTGTCAAGAAGGCTAACCGTAGCCGACGAATTGAAGAACATGTCGGGATAGTATACCCCGCGTCGGACCCAACCTCTACACGAAGACCCATCTACAAACTACGACCCATAATCCGTCTACGACCCACGAAGGATCACATCCCACCAAGAACGCCCAACCCCAGGGGTCGGAACCGTGCAAGCGTCCAAGCCCGACCGACGGAATGTTGAAACTACACGACAACAAGATTCAGCCCACCAACGGCTAGAAGCCAACGCTCTGACCTGAGCCCCGGGGGTCGGGCAACGCCTTAACAACCAACCATTAACAACTGCAGAGATTCCTAACAATGTACAACAAGAGGTAAAGCAATCTTACCGGGAGGTAAAGCGTTGCAGAAGTTGGTAAAGCAGCCAGACGATCGGCAAAGCAAGATGAAAAGTTGTCTTTTGTCCCTTGCGACTGAACAAAAGACGTACGAAGGCCACCGGTTATCTGCACCGGCGCCAGCGAGCGCCAGGTGACCAAGGCCCCCACTTGGCAGAGGGCCAGCAGGTTTCGTAGGCGCCAAGTTGGTACCCCCGGTCCGACCCCTATAAAAGGGGTACTATGGGCATTAGATGAACAAGTGAAGTTAGCCAAGTTGTATTCAAGCTATCTCACTGTAACCACATCCACCCACGCGACCTAAGGTTCTTGGATCAAGCTAAGACTCTTCCACATTGTACTCGTGTTCTTGAGTTCATGCGATTTGATCTCTCTCTCGTCTCTGGACGTAGGGTATTACGCCTTTTGACGGCCCAAACCAGGTTAACCTTTTAGTCTCTTTTGCAAACTAGGCCATTCGAATACGAAGAGCGCACGAATACTCTCTCCGATTACGTAAATTTTATTGTGCCGATGGTCAGAACACCGACAGTTGGCGCGCTAGGAAGGAGCGTTTTCGTTGTGTGTTTTTGCTTTGCTTTTCGATGGCTTCAGTTTTCGCTTTGGTGGGGGAGTCCTCGGTCTCTCGTCTGCTTTTTAGAGGTTTTGCGATTGCCATCGCTCGTGATGGTCGATCATGGAGCATCACCACCTTCGCTATTGGTCAGGTCTTTCACTTCGGAAGCCTGAATTTCGTTGCCGACAACGGCGGTGAGCTTCACCTTCAGACCCTGAGCAAGCGTCGTTCACCTCGGCGTCGTTCGCCTCACCGTCGTTCACCTCATTGCGTGCCTCACGATGCGTTGGGCAATGACCTATCTCGTGAGTGCTTCATGCTACTGCCTAACAAGGCCGCGAAGGTCGATACTCCAGGCAAGGCTTTTGACGATGACTCTTCTCCGCACCGTCACGCTCTTTCTGTCGTCAAAGACGCTCTTCAGCCCAAGCTTGCAGCCGGGGGTGATGGTCAGGGCAAGGGTGCCGCTGCAACGAGCGGTGGCGTCGGGCCCACTTATCAGCAGATAATAGACAGCGGCACACCCACCTTTGACACGCCGTATAAGAACCTGGCGGAGGCGGCTTACGTCCTCCACAAGTCCGCCACGCCCGACAACCCCATGTTCAAGGAAACCTACGACCGTCTGCGCATCTACCTCGACGACGTGCTTCAACAACCTGAACCCTTGTTTCGTCAGCACTGTGAGGCGCACAGCTCCAACCGGCCGAGCGTCGACCGTCGGAGTTCGGCCCGGGATAGCTGCCGCGGTCGGACTGAGGCGCGCGATCCTTACCCTCTGGCTGGCAATGCTCGCCAGCGCCTCGGGGAGCACCGTGACGCTCATCACACGATCGACGCGCGGAAGCAAGCCAGGAGCGATCGCAACACCGAGTTCAGGCGGGAGAGGTCTCCCGACCATCGCCACCGTCGGCGCAGCTACGACCACGTCCGGAGCCTCAGTCCTGACGAGGTCAAGCCCCGAGCATTCATGTCCCACATCCGGAGAGCACCTTTTTCTCAGAGATTCCGTGCTCCGACCAACATCATCCGATACACTAGTGAGAGCAACCCTGCCCACTGGCTCGAGGATTATCGTCTTGCATGCAGAGCCGGTGGCGTCGACGACCTATTCACCATCCAGTACCTGCCACTCTTCCTGTTCGATTCGGCCAGGGGTTGGCTCGAGCATCTTCCTAGAGACAGCATCCACGACTGGTCTGGCCTCCGTCACGCATTCATCGGCAACTTCCAGAGGACCTACACCCGCCCGGGTAACTCTTAAGATCTGAAGAACTGCAAGCGGAACCCCGATGAATCGCACCGCGACTACATCCAGCACTTTTCACGCAAGCGAAACGAGCTGCCCGATGTGAGTGACGCCGACGTCATCAACGTCTTCACCTGCAGCACAACGTCCAAGGCGCTCGTCCATAATTTTGACATCGCCACCACCTTGGCCACTAGAGAGGAGGCTGTCAAAGCCAATTTCGATCGAGATCAGACCAAGGACAAGGAGAAATCCATGGCCGACCGCAAGAACGACAACCGCTCCGATCGATGCTCCGACTGCAAGGACGGTCTGGACGGGGGCGGCTCGAGCAGCAAGAAGCAGAAGAACAGCCGACATGACGAGGAGTTCGTGGGCGTCACCGAGCGGCCGCCCCGACCCCAAGTAAAGAAGCCAGTCGACCACAACAACTACTTCGAAAGATGCTCGACAAGATCTGCACCATCCACGCGACCTCCGTCAAGCACACCTTGTGGGATTGCCATCTCATGCGAGCCTTCTACAGAGTTCACTTTCGACCCAACTCCCGTCAGCCTCAAAATCTCGACCCTCCTACGAAGGAGGCCGAGGGTAATGCCGACAACAGCTTTCCTAAGCCAGAGGACTGCCTGATGATCCTCAACGGGCCGGTGGCTTATGAGTTACGGCGCCATCAGAAGCAGACGTGGCGAGAGATCAATCTCACCGACTCCGTTGTGCCCCCCTACCTCAAGTGGTCGAAGGCCCCGATCACCTTCGACAGATCCGACCTCCCCGACTACGTGCCTCAGCCGAGGCGCCTGCCCCTGGTGCTCAATCCGATAATCGGCACCACGCGTCTGAGCAAGGTCTTCACGGATGGAGGCAGCGCCCTCAACATCCTCTACATCGACACCTTCAAGGCTATGAAGCTCTCGGAGTCCGACCTCCGTCCGAACAACGTTCCATTTCATGGCGTCATTCCTGGGGGTAGCGTGGCGCCCCTGGGTCGGATCACCTTGCCAGTCACCTTCGGCCACCGCGACAGCTTCAGGACAGAGAAGCTCACCTTCGAAGTGGTCGACTTCTCTGGCGTCTACTACGCCATCCTCGGCCGACGTGTCTACACCAAGTTTATGGCTGTCCTCAACTACGTCTACCTCAAGCACAAGATGCCGGGGCTCAAAGGCGTCATCACTGTGATGTCCCACTTCAAGCACGCTCTCGTCTGTGAACAGGAAACCTATGAGCTGGCCGTTGCCCTCGTAGGGTCGGCCCAACTGGAAGAGATCCGCAAGTCTCAGGTGCTGACTGCAACTCTCGACTACAAGCCTTCAACCTCTACGTCATTCGAGCCGACCGACGACTACAAGGAGATCCTCCTCGATAGCACCGACCCGACCAAGAACGCCAAGATCGTGAAAGCGCTTTTCATGGAATAAAAAAGCCCGCTCGTCGACTTCCTCGTCCGAAATCAGGATGTCTTCGCCTAGGCACAGTCTGATATGCCAGGCATCCCGAGGGAGGTTGCCGAGCACTATCTGAACATCATTCTCGGCTCTCGACAGGTGAAGCAACGACTCCGACGCTTTGACAACGAGAAGCGCCGTGCCATTTAGGAGGAGATCGCCAAGCTGCTTGATGCTAAGTTCATCAAAGAGGTCTACCACCCTGAGTGGCTGGCCAACTTGTAATGATTAAGAAGAAGAATAGAAAATAGAGAATGTGCGTTGACTACACGAGTCTCAACAAAGCATGCCCAAAAGATCTGCTTCCTTTGCTGCGCATAGATCAGGTGGTCGATTCCACCGTCGGCTGCAAAGCCCTTAGCTTCTTTGATGCATACTTCGAGTACTATCAGATATCCATGCGTGGCTCTGACCAGCCGGGTACTTCGTTCATTACGCCCTTTGGTTCGTTCTGCTACGTCACCATGCCCTTCAGCCTCAAGAATGGCGGCGCCACATATCAGCGCAGTATGCAGAAGTGCTTCCACGACTAGCTGGGTCAGAACCTGGAGGTCTACATCGATGACATTTCATCAAGACTCGGCAAGCAGCCAGCCTCATTGAAGACTTGGAGGAAACCTTCGCCATCCTCTGGAAGTTTCGCATCAAGCTCAACCCCGAGAAGTGCATCTTTGACGTCCCCATCGGCAAACTCCTCGGGTTCGTCAACTCCGAGCACGGTATCGAAGCCAATCCTGAGAAGATCGCCGCCATCCACAACCTCGGGCCCATCAACAACGCCAAAGGTGTCTAGAAGCTCACCGGGGGCCTGGTGGCCCTCAGTCGTTTCATCTCCCGACTGGCTGAGAAAGCCATGTCTTTTTACCGACTCCTTCAAAAGTCCGACCACTTCGCCTGGACCGCCGAGGCCCAGGAAGCCTCTGAGCAACTGAAGACTATGCTGTCTTCTTCGTCAGTCCTAACCTTGTTGACCCCTGGTGAGCCACTACTCATCTACATTTCTGCAACCACTAAAGTTGTCAGCACTGTCCTCGTCGTTGAGCGACTAGAGGAGGGTTGGGCCTTGAAGGTCCAACGGCCCGTCTACTTCATCAGCGAGGTACTCACCGACACCAAGACCCAGTATACCCAAGTGAAGAAGCTACTCTACGTGATCTTCATCACCAGCCGCAAGCTTCGCCATTACTTCGACAACCACTCTATCTGAGTGGTGGGGAGCTTCTCTCTCGAGGAGATCATCAACGGCATAGACGTGGTTGGGTGCATCGTCACATGGGCTATGGAGCTCATGAGCCACGACATCACCTATGTGCCTCGACAAGCCATCAAGTCTCAGACCCTTACCGATTTTATCACCGAGTGGACTGAGGCACAAGAACCATCAGATCTCGCCGACCTCAAGCACTGGACTATGTTCTTCGACGGCTCTTACCGGCTGAAGGGCTCGGCGGCTGGCGTCGTTCTTGTCTCTCCCAAGAGAGACAAGTTTTGGTACGTACTGGAGATCCACTTCTCTGCTTCCAACAACGTTGCATAATATGAAGCCTTGCTACATGGCCTTCGAATGGTCATCACCCTTAGTGTCCGACGACTCTACGTCAAAGGCGGCTTCGAGCTCGTCATAAACCAAGTCATGAAGATGTCAAGCTGCCGAGACCTCAGAAAGTTCGCAAGCTCAAAGACAAGTTCGACGGGCTCGAACTCCATCACATTCTCCACCGCAACAACGAAGCGGTCGACACCCTCGCTCGGATGGCCTCGGGGCGAGATCTCATCCCCGACGACGTCTTCCTCGAAGTTCTCTCCAAGCCGATGATGAAGCTCAAAGATGATGTCGCCGACCCCTAGGTCGGGGCGGCAGTCGACGTGCAGACCCCGACTCCTGAGGCAGAAATTATGGCCATCATCCCCGACTGGTCCTAGGACATTTATGCCTTCCTGCAGGACGGCACGCTTTCAGCCGACACCAACGAGGCTCGACCGGTCTCGCGGCGAGCCAAGGCCTACGTCATCATCGATGAAGAACTCTACAAGCGGAGTCCCAGTGGTGTTATCCAGCGCTGCATCCCTCAAGCGGAGGGTCTCCATCTCCTCGACGACATCCACTCAAGCATTTGCGGTCACCACGCCGCTCAAAGGACCTTGGTTGAGAAAGTTTTCCGCCAAGGGTTTTACTGGCTCACAGCGGTCTTCGACGCCGAGAAACTCGTTCGCTCTTTCTGATGCTGTCAGTTCTACGCCCGACAGAGTCATCTGCCGGCCCAAGAGATCCAGACGATTTTGATCACATGACCCTTTGCAGTCTAGGGACTCGACGTCCTCGGGCCTTTCTGACCAGCACCAGAGGGCTTCACCCACCTCTTCGCCGCCGTCGACAAGTTCACCAAGTGGATCGAGGCGAAGCCGACCCCCTTCATCAGCTCTGCTCGGGCTGTCAAATTCATCCGCAACATCATCTGCCGCTTTGTAGTGCCACACCCCATCATCACCGACAACGGCACGCAGTTTACCATCACGTCTTCCGGGAATTTTGTGAGGAGTACCACTTTTGACTCGACTTCGCCTCCGTTGCCCGTCTGAGGACCAACGGTCAGATCGAGCGTGCTAATGGGATGGTGCTGCAAGGATTGAAGCCTCAGATCTACGACTCCGTTAGGCAAGCGGTCGGGTGGTGGGTCAAAGAACTCTTGTCCGTGTTGTGGGGCTTACGAACGACCCCCAATAGAACTACGAGGTTCACCCCCGTCTTCATGACCTTCGAAGCAGAAGCTGTGCTGCCGACCGACCTCGACTATGACTCTCCGAGGGTCCGAGCCTACGACAAAGAATGGTCGGAAGCAGCGCGACAAGACGCCCTGGATCAGCTGGACGAAGCGCGCAACGTCGCCATTCTTTGGTCGGCCAAGTACAAGCAGTGTCTGCGACGACTACACGCTCAGCGCATCAAGTGTCGGGCCTTCAATGTCAGCGTTCTTGTGCTCAAAGGAGTGCCAGACAAGACCGACCACCACAAGCTATCACCTCCATGGGAGAGCACTTATGTAATCAAGCGAGTCTTATGGCCTGGCCTGTAAAAGCTAGTGATCGAGGGCGGCAGAGAGTTAGCCCATGCCCGGAACATCGAGAACTTACGTCATTTTTACACATAATAAAATCAACTTTCTATGCATTCTCTTGTCTCACTAACTATTTTTTGGCAGTGAAGCGCAGCCGACTCATCTACCCTTCACTATCTGAGCGCTAGTCACAGAGTCCCCACTTGAGGGTTAGAATGATTGACCCCTTCGCATTTGACCCTCCAGGCCTCGAGCCTCGTTCCTACGTTCAAAGGCTTCGCGCCTCGTTCCTCCGTTCTAAGGCTCTGTGTCTTAGCCTCAACAAGGCTCCACGGCTCGTTACTACGTTTTAAGACTCAATGCCTTAGTCTCACGAAAGGCTCCGTGCCTCCCTTCGTTTCCTCAAGGGCCCGACCCCTTGACCCGCGCCAAGTTTTGCGGGTGACCCTCAGATGTGCCAAGTTATGAAAGCGATTTCGTTCAAGTTTTTCTCGCGGCTAACGATCCGACTAGGCGTTGGTGACGCTCTACGGCTGTATCGAGCTCGGCACTCGACCCAACAAGATATATCCGACCCAGTCGCTTGATCAATGCCCAACGGAACTTGAGAAACGTTAAGCGTGGAAAACTAAAACACAGAAGAGGGTCAGAAACTTGCGTATTCACACATCATCCAAAAGTGTTCATTACACAGTCGGATGCAAAATGCTACTACTTTCTACAAATAACTAAGGGCGCTGCTACTACACGTGGGGAAGGTGCCCGAACCACTCCCGAAGAAGTTCCAGCCCGTTGAAGTCGGCGACGACCGCCCGTGCCGACTGCTGCATCTCGGCTTCGAGCGTTGTCATCTCCTCCTCCGACAACTCGAAAGCAAAACCCTCGACGATTCAACCGAAGTCCGCGTTCGAGTAGTGGGAACAGGTCAGCGCCAGGGTCAACGAGGCCTCGTCCTCTAGCGCCCTCATCACCTCGGCGGCGATGATGCTCGGGAGCTGCTGTAGCATGTGCGTCACGAACTCCATCGAGAGGGAGTTCTCATGCACACAAGCGAAGATCCGATGGAGCAGACGTCGGCCCGCGGACCTCAAGGGTCGGAGCTCCTCGACCAAAGTTGCAACAAATACACTATCAAACGGTCGACCCCCAAGGCCAACCAATAAACAAAAAGGTACGACACTTACCATCCCGCTCTTTTGCCACAGCTTCGACAAGGCCCTTGGCCTCGTTTAGCTCCGCCCGAAGCCGCTCCACCTCGGCCTCAGCAACCAGGTGTGCCACCTGGACCTCAGAGGCGGCTTGCTGCATCTTCCGCAACTCCTCTGACAATCGCTCAACCTCGGCCTCTGCGACAGCCCGCTCTGAGTCAAGCTGGTCCTGCTGCTCGAAGGCTTGCTGGAGCTCCTCCAAGGCCCTTTTGGTGGAGGACTCGGCACTCGGACCTCTTTGAGATGACCCACCTCCGCATTGTGTTGGTCGGTTTGCCTTCGGAGCTCTGCAAAAAACAGTCTTCAGTCGAGACCCGACCCCGGCCTTTAATATGGTAAAGCTTAAAAACTGTTTAGCTAACTTACTTGCGATTGCCTCCCGCGCGGAGGTGAGGTCAGAAGAAAGCCTCCGGTTTTTCGACCGCGTCGACACAGCGTCCATACGCTCTCGGTTGGCCTCGTCGAGCGAGATGCGGCTTGCCTCCCGGGTGGCATTGAGCTGGTGGTGCAGCTGGATCGTAGAGTCTCTCGAGGCGTCCCAACTGGCTCGGGTCCTCTCCAGCTCCGTCGAAACGGCGTCGACCTCGGTTTGCAGCGCATAGCCTCAAGGAGGTTGATGCACAGCCGCGACAAGATTCGCCTGCAAACGACAACATTCAACATCGCAACGAACTGGTTCGACTAAGAAACTTAAAATGTTCAAAATTACCCGACACTCCATCAGGTATGGATCGTCGAAGAGGGCTTGGCACTCGTCCGTTATGCCATGTAATCGACAGAGGCCGAAGGCCATCGCAAGGTTGAAGCGACGGACCTCGGCCATCTAGTCATCGTAGAAGTTATACGCCTCGACCACAGCCTCAGGCGTGAGATTGCCCCTCTTCCCGGTCCTCAGCAAGTCAGAGGACGAGGAGTCGAGCGCCCTTGTGACGGCTGATGGCATCATCGGCACCGTGACTGGCCCGGTCCCTCCTCCCTCCTGTGCCTCTCTGGTGGCTCCGCTCGCACTGGTCGGGGCCGCGCTTGTCGACGGCTCGCCGACCTCCTTCAAGGTAATCCCTTGCAAACCCTCGGACGGGTCTGCCAGAGGGACTTCCGGTTGCTTTCCAGCGGCTGTCTCGCTCAGCTCCCGCGTGCTCTCGGGAGCGATGGGCGAGACTTGGCTAGCCGGTTCTTCGTGGGCCGAGAGCGGGGGAGACCCCCTCGGACCCTCGACCTCCATCATCTCAACCTCCCATCCGACATCAGGAGCCGAAGAGGAGTTTTCCCTCTCCTCGGCGACAGCCCCTTCTTGGATCTCAGGAGCTGCCTCTAGGACCTTGGCGGCTTCCTCCTCTCGGGCCTTAGCAGCTGCCTCCTCCTCTTGGGCTTCGGCGGCCACCTCTTCCTGAGCTTTGGCCGCCGCCGCCTCTTGACCTTCAGCAGTGTGCCGCCGACCACCAAGGTCGGCAGGTTCTGAACTTCAGACAGATGGGGCGTCGTCACCGCATGCGTCGCCGCACCAATGCCAGTGTCGGCTTCATTAACGGTGCCCTCAGACGTCGACATTGTAATAGCAGTAGCCGGACGCATTGCAGCGACCGACAATGGAGGCCTGCACACTGCCAGACAGGTCAGAAACAAACTAACCCAAATGAAATTTACATCTAAACTAAAGGTGCAAGAACTTACACCCTCGACTGGCGCGTCGGGATCCTTCGAATTCGAGGAAGGGCCAGTTGGCCCGCGCCTCGGGGCTGAGCTGCCCCCAGTTCCTGCCACCTAGACGTCAACCGGAGCCACCGCCTGCGGCACAGCAGTCTCGATGGCCGGTGTCGGGACCCTCGACCTCGCACTTGTGCTTGAAGGGGCCCCGGCCTAGCCGACCTCTGAGCAGGCCGTGCAGTCGGCGCAGAAACAGTCCGATTGTCGGCCGGGAATGACCTCAAGCCAGCACGGCGCCGTCTCTTGACGGACTTTTTCTTCTTGGTCGAGGACACGCCTGTAGCGCTTGTCCCGACTACGTCTCTCGATCCGGGCGCGGCCCCCGATAGGACCTGCAGTGACGACCACGACTAAGTCCGACTCCTATCCACGATCCGACCCGATCTACTTTATGAACTCGAATAACACAAGCAAGAGGAGGCCAACTCACCAGGGTCGGGTGATCCTTGTCGAGGGGCTGCGGACCCTTGGACATCTCGTCGAAGACGTCTCCCTCCAACAGCCTGCCGACCCACTGGGCGACCTTTCGGTCGCTTAGCTCGATCTCGACCACTTTTCGGGTGGCATCGTCCTTCCCCTCATAGTTGTTCATGGGGAAGACTCAAAAGCATAGCGGCTGAACCCGATGCCGCACGAAGGTAGCAATGACGGCAGCGTCGTTCAACCCCTCGTCCCTCAGCCGTCGGATCTTCTGCAGCAAGGCCCCAGCTCATCCTTCTCCACGGCTGTCACCTTTGCCTTCCACTAGTCGGTCGCCTCGGCCGGTACGTTGCGAAAAGCCGGGAGGTCGAGGTGGCGTTCTCATGTAGAACCACCCGTCATGCCAGCCCTTCAAAGACTTCTTCAGCGATACCTTGATGTACTCCTTCGCCTCAGTGCTCCGGAGCATGATCGCGGCACCGTTGACCTACCTAGCCGCACCGGAGGACTCCTGCAACTGGCTGGCCTGGAAGAAGTACCGCCATAGCCGCAGGCCTGGAGCCACACCTAGACACGCTATGCAGAGCGTAATGAAGATGGCGATCTGGAGGATGCCGTTGGGGTTGAGGTGGTGAAGGCACACACCGTAGTGGAGCATTAGCGTGCGAAAGAAGAAGGTGCCCGGGAGCGCTAGCAAGCGCTCGTGGAAGGCGAGAAAACTCACGATCTTCCCCTTCGGCGACGCCGGCACCTTCTGGTGCTCCGCCGCCTCCCACTCACCGGCTTCTTTTGACGGCAATAGCCCTGCGCCTTGGTCGGACTCGAGCATTTCCTCCGAGACGGCGGAGGGCTTCCACGCGCCTTCCATCACAGTGACGATGAAAACAACGATGATGAAGATGAAGACGATGATGGTCGCTGTGGCCGTTGGAATGGGCGCAATGAAGACGATGAAGATGAAGACGACGAGCTCTAGATGCTAAGGAGAGTTGGCGCAAGGAAGCTTGAAGACGATGACAACGACAGGCCGGTGAATTTTAAAATCGGCGTTCCCCCTTTTTAAAGACTACTAGGGGGTGGGGCGAACGTTACTCACCCCCACTAACCACGACGCGACGGTGCAGTAACTTTGCCATCGTGGGTGCGCATCATGACGTGCACCCGTCGCGCCGGCAACCCACTCACTGACTAGTAGGGCCAGACGCCGCCTCGCTACCTCCGCCACGATGGAGGTGACACAAGCCAGTCTGACATGGCAGTCGATGGCTGATAGGCGCCAGTTGACAGGACGTGCACGCTCGCAGCGCCATGCTCCCACCATCATCCGTTCGGCACCATCCAACCGATCGGATTGACCGATGATTACAATTCGCAGACGCCATATCCGCCGTCCACGTGGAGGCAGCGGAATCATGCGATTGTCGGAGCCATTACCGACGCCCGTTACTGACGCCGTGAGTTGTCACATGGATCATGACAAACGAGAGGTCAGGCGATAAACTGACCGGCCCGATACTTGTTCGAGGCGCTAATCATGGAAGAACGACTGGACCACCCAATCTGACCTAAGCGCGATGTTGATCATGAGACGAGCCGGCTCGACTGGTCCAATCTAGGCATCTATCCCAACACTTAGCTGATAATGAAAATCAGCTTCAGGCCGACCACAAGGGTCGAGAACTATCAAAGACAGCCCACGACCTACCCTTCGGATCGCTCGAGGGCGACGCCCTACGGGGGCTCGAGCGCCCCCGTAGGATCAAAAGTCAAACTTTAGCAAGGGTCAGCCCAGCACCGCTTCAACAAGAATTGCAAATGGCGTAGGGCTCGAGGGCTACTGTCGGGATAGTATACGCCGGGTACTTACGGACTCAGCCTCTACATGAAGGCCCATCTTCAAACTATGTCCTACAATTCATCTACGGCCCACGAAGGATCACATTTCGCCAAGAACGTCCTGACCCCAGGGGTCAGAACCGCGCAAGCGTCCAAGCCCGACTGACGGAAGGTTGAAGCTACATGACAACAAGATTCAGCCCACCAATGGCTAGAAGCCAATGCTCTGACCCGACCCCCGAGGGTCAGGCAACACCTTAACAACCAACCACTGACAACCGCAGAGATTCCTGACAACGTACAACAGGAGGTAAAATCAATCTTGTCGAGAGGTAAAGCGTTACAGAAGTTGGTAAAGCAGCCAGACGATCGGCAAAATAAGATGGAAAAATGTTCTTTGTCCCCCGCGACTGAACAAAAGACATATGAAGGCCATCGGCCATCTGCACCATGCTAGCGGGTGCCAGGCAACCAACTCAGGTGACAACCAAGGCCTCACCTAGCAGAGAGCCAGTTGGTTCCGTAGGTGCCAAGTTAGTGCCCCCGGTCCGAACCCTATAAAAGGGGTACCTTGGGATATTAGATGAACAAGTGAAGTTAGCCAAGTTGTATTCAAGCCATCCCACAGTAACCACATCCACACACACGAGCTAGGGTTCATGGATCAAGTCAAGACTCTTCCGCATTGTACTCACATTCTTAAGTTCATACGATTTGATCTCTCTCTCTCTCGTCCCTAGACATAGTGTATTACGCCTCTTGGTAGCTCGAACCAGGTTAACCTTTTAGTCTCTTTTGTAGACTAGGCCATTCGAATACGAAGAGCGCATGAATACTCCCTCCGATTACGTAAATTTTACTGTGTCGATGGTCAGAACACAAACAAGAACAAAGAAGCACATAACTCAATTGCGGAATCTAAATTAAACTCACAAGGTTGGAATGCAACAAACCGTCAAACAACAAAACTGTTTGATAACAGATTAAACTAAGCAAAAATCTATCTCTAATGATGGTGGCTACTGTTTATATAGAGGTTAGGACGTTCTTAGAAGGAAACCCTAATACTAATGGGTCTAGAAAAGATACTTGGCTCAAAGGCCTAAAGATAGTGTCGCAGCACCAGGGTCGTTTTTAGATATCATTTAGTTTTAACAATTCCCACTGACTTCGGTCAAATTTGGAGATGAGACGAGTACCGTTGGAAATTTTATCTTCTTAGCTTTTCATCCATATAAAGAATGTCCAAAACAGAGCTCATAAGTGATCAGAGCATCCATTTTAGTGCTGATCTTGAGCATCTCCAAATCTTTCTTCATGCTTCCCTTGACCCTCTATATTGTTTCTAATTATGATAAAGTCATTATGTAGCAATCTATTATCTAAGGAAGATGTGTTTAGGAATGAGCTCACCTCTAATCTTAACTGTCGTGCACGAGTTTCATTAATACTAATTTGAGGAGTGTTATATGTATCTAAAGTAGTGATGTTCTCATCATCCTCCCATACTTGTTTTGGAGTCGTCTTTGACTCAAGTTCATTGGCAGGACCTCGACTCCACATGCATTGCAACCTGCATGAAAAGGTGGAGGCCACGGAGATATTTGAATGCATTCACTTGGTGGCTCAAAGATCCTTATAATCTCATCATTCTCCCTTTCTTGATGGAAAGCCGTCTTTGGCTTGCTCTCTTGGGTATCATGATACTTTTGCAAATAGTTAGTAACACGAGTGCGCAAATAACTAAAAATATCACGACATGCAAACACGGCATCTTTGCACACTAAAGCATCACATGAAGTATTTTTATCATAAAAATCAACAAGATCAACTTTCTGCCAAAATATATATTTGAAATAATCTGCATGATCAGCATCGTTATTATTCTTATGAAAAGCCACAAAGTGTGTTGTCTAAGAAAAACTAGATAAACATGACACAGCATGACATTTTGTTTTTCCATCATCTAGTTTGTCATTTATTTTCACCATGCAAGAGTTTCAAATTTGAGCAAATATAAACTCTATGAACCATAAACACACCTCTATGATCATAGTTGCCTATAACATAAAAATGGATTCTAGTTAACAAAGGCAGTTTAAAAAATATCATCCTCTCTACAGTAGTATGGTAACAAAAACAATCATATCCAATATAACACACAGTGTTTGAAGAAGATGGCAATTTCAGCTCATCATTATCATATGTAATGGGAGCTAAATGTTCAATTTCAGCACTAGTGAATGGATAAAAATTAGGAGTATCAAATTCATTCACTTTTTTTTATAGGAAGAATAGAAACATCAGCACACACGATCTCTTTATCACAAGAACTAGTGTGCAAATCAAACATTAACAAGATAAATAGGTAAAAGATGATACTAGTGGTTGTTTTATAAAAGTAGAATAGACAAGAAATTTCAGCACAACTAAAATATTGTCACCTTTTGTAGATCGATGTGCAACATGTTTCTTCTCATTTTCAGTAATACCTTTTGGCGTGTTATGATCCGTCTCATCTTGAGCTATGCTTGAACGTTGTGTACCTCTTCTTTGATAACGTTTGTATCACTTTCATCTTCTTGCTTGATCTCACTTTCCTGCAAATGTTAAGTGCAATAGGAGGTACAGTAGAAAGCTCCTCCAAAGAGTGTACATCGTAACTAGACATAGGTTCAGAAGATGTATCAACAAAAGTTTCTCTCATTAAAATTTTAGCATCACTTCATGTCCGAGGATATTTTTTAGTTATACATAAACGTTGCCACTAAGTTAAAGCACTATCAACTAATGCACTAACAATATTCAAAAGCTTTCTCCTTTCACACATATGGCATTGTCCAAATAGATTATCCATCTTTCTTTCTCAAATAATATATTTAATAGAATCTAACCATCATATAAAGGAAGAGATGAAAAGATATAATTACCCGTGGAAGGATATGATGGAGCAATTGTCTGAATCTCATGCTTCTTCTGATCATGTGCAACATCTCTTTGAGATAGATTACATCTCTCAAGGTTTGCCAACATATTGTCTTTGAACTTATTGTGTTTTTTAGAGTTTGCATCGATATTATCAAAGACTTTTTGCAAAGCACTACTCACATTGTATTATATTCATCTCCTTTTCTTCCTGTCATGGTTATAAAAATAGCACATGGACATCACAAAATATTATTTCTGCAACTACAGTGAGATGGGTGGTGAAAATTTCGCAAAAGAAAACGCTTGATTAAGCTCTTGCAAGATTCTTACCAAAGCAAAGCAAAGGATGGTGTAACCAGTGGCACGAGAAACCAAGGAGTCGTAATTCTACAATTGCAGGGTCAAATATAGTGTTGATCTGAGGTGGATTTGTGGAGCTTGGATGGCTGGAATAATGATTAGTAGAACACAATTTTATAATAGATGGTAATGCTGAATACATGTTCGAAGTATGTAATTCTAGTTGCTGATCCAGTCTTATAAAAAATTCAGATGTTACAAAAAATATGAATGAGGATATCAAAGGGCAGCAACAACACAAACGATAAGGCTCTAAAAATCAGCAAACTGTTTAGTACTTGAAAAATCAATAAAGGTTAATTTCCGGCTTCTAGATCTTCAAATGTTTTTATTTTATTTTTTATTTTTTGATATTTTTCTCTGAACCCGAAGCACAAAAGATGGTACATGACCAAGTTTCAGATCAATTGATGATATATGTGGCCTCGTGAAATTTTTGAATTTTTGTTAAATCTATTCTGAAATTTCAGAGCGTGAAAACAGAAACTTCTGATCTCAAATAGTTGAATCTAGTGCTGTCAGAGGTTGGAAAATTTTCTGTAGATATCTGAAAAATACTTATATGTTTAATTTGGAGTCAAAGAACAAAAGTTAGACTATTTTAATGATGGACCTCCGTATTAGATATCTGGTAAAGGCTGAAAACAGATTCGGATTGAAAATTGGGTGTGAATTTTTTAGATGATTTTATGGCGAAAGCTTATGGATGGGTGGGAAAAATTTTTATGCAATATAACAGATGTGATACGATAACAGATGTGAACGCGAAAACAGATTAGAACACGATAAAAGATGAACGATAGTGTCGCAGCACCTGGACAGTTTTTGGACATCATATTGTTTAACGATTCCCGTTGAATCCGATCGAATTTGGAGATGGGACCGGTGCCGTTGAAAATGTTATCTTCTTACCTTTCCATCTATATCTAGAACATCCAAAATAGAGCTCGTATGCGACCGAAGCATTTATTTTAGTGCAGGCTGCTGCTGGAGTCTGACTCGGAGTCGAACCCGAGTTGGATTGGATATCCTTCATGTTTGCACGTGCCTTGCTGATGTTGAGCATCTCTAAGTATTTTTTTCATGCTTCCCTTGACCCTCTCCAATGTTTCTAATCATGATAAAATCATCAGGCAGCAATCTATTCTTTAAGAAAAGAAGACGTATTTAGGAATGAGCTCACATCTAATTTTAATTGTCGTGCACGAGTTCTATTAATACTAATTTGTGGAGTGTTGTGTGTATCTAAAAGAGTGATGTTCTCATCAACTCATATGGTGGTTTCACAGTGCACTATATCTCAGTAATGAAATCATGGATTTCCTGAATCTATATTTATTAAGTACCCAACAGTCTGAGAACTGCTCAGGTGGTACTCCTCTGGAACTATCTCTTGGAACAACATCACGTGACTTTTGACTTCTTTCAGCTGTTAACTGTGTATCAAAACCAACAAGAACACCATCCTATAGTGACAAAAGACATAGGTGTAAGCAGAACTTCTGTTGTCTCCCGACTAGACACTACTGCAAAAAGAATTCCTCCCGACACCCCCTGGAACAATGCTGGCGGTTTTTAACAAGAAACCACTTGTACTAGGTAGCAAGTGGGCCCGAGGAAGACAGCTGCCTGTAGAAAAAGTCCTAATGCGCCTGCACTTAACTAGCCGCTTATATCCTAAATGCAGGCGCATATTTTAAAAGAGCCGCTTGCATTAGATTAGCCTATATAAGGCACAGTAGCGCACCCTGTTCCTCGCGACGCCCTGTCTCAAATGTTAGTAACCTTACTTGTGATTGAATAGATTTGAACACATATTTCACGAAAAAAAATTCTAAACTGTGCAATAAAATCTATAAATTTTGAAAGTTTTTTTTGTAAAGTGATCAACACGATTATATTTGAAAATACTGTAACCGTTGGATGAAATATAAAAAAAATTTGATACAAAAAATGCAGACGGCTCATGTAGCCAGCGGCTTGCACTAATGTCCTAATACCAGTGGTTGTCAACGCCAGTTGCTTGCTCTGTCCCTTCGCCGCGGTGCTCAAAGACATCCGCTTGCACTTAGCTAATTTTTTTCTTTGCTTATTTTTGTTGATTTTCTTACATATTCTTTTGTTTACATGTACACAGTATGATCATATTCATTCTAAAAACAATTTAAATTTTTTATAATAGTCTTCACTAACCTTTGTTCATGTTTCACTTGTTTTGTCTCAAATGTTACTAGACCAATGTTTATGTTGAATAGATTTGAACACATATTCATGAAAATAAATTTGAAACAGTGCAATAATGTCTGTTGTGATTGTAATTTTTCATTGGAAGACGATCAGAACGATTAGTTTTGAAAAAAGTAACCATCGACCCAAAAAAAAGGAATTCAAATAAAAAACCTATAGTCCACCGCCAGGATTTCCTTTTCCTGCCTGCGGTTCACAATACGCGCCGCCAGCATTAGGTTAGAGTGCTGGCGGTTCTCAATATGAGTCGCCAGCATTAGGTGGCTAATGCACGCGGTTATTGTTGAGAACCACCTGCACTAATCGTTTCCTATAAATACTAGCGCCCGCGATTAGAACCCTAAGGCGTCCAGACTTTCTCATGTGCGACCTTAGGCTACCGTATTTTTTCCTCGCGCCGCCGCCTCACAGATCCTCCGCCGCCCTATGCCGGTCACTGTCGACAAAGTCCTGGCCCCCAAGATTTGCCGCGCCGTCGCGTTCCCGGTCTCGGACACCGTCGTGTTGCCCATCACCGCCCCTTCCCGGTCGCCATTGCTGATGCCCTGTCGCGGTTGCCGTCGCGTTCCCCGTCGACGCCCGTTCGCCATCGCCATCGTCGACGCCCCGGTCGCCCTTGCCGACGCCGAGTCGCGGTCTCCATTGACGCCCGTTCCCGGTCGCCACCGCTGCCCCTTCTCGGTCGCCATCACCGCCCCGTCCCTGTACGCCACGAGATACGAGCGGTTCTGCTGCATGTTCTGGTGCATGTTCCGATCGCGGAGAATGCGTTTTGCAGTGGTGAGAAGACACTATCATTTAGTTTTGAAGACCTCTGGCTTATGTTCCGAGAGCAAACACTCGACATCAACCTCATTGTTGTGTGATGCCTGTAAGTCAATTCTATCATATAATCTATCAAGTTTACATTTGTTAACATTCAACGTGTTGTACTAATCACTAGTGGATTTAATATGCAAGATGGTATATTTGGATGATAAAAAATAAAGAGATTGAAATCGGGGGTCCTCGATCCAACAAGGATTTCCCACGTCAATTTTACCGTGAACCTATAAAAAATCAGAGACATACAAAAATATGACAAAGAAGGATTTCAATGCAATGAAGAAAGAAATGACTCGTAACGAAATGTTAGAAGTGCCTGCTTATATAGGAAGGGCGGTGCATAACTTTGTCAACGATGGCAAGATCGACATATTGGCCCCTTATAATTTTAATTAAGTTCTATTATTACCCTCATCTTATTTTGTTAAGTTAATTAAGCCTTATTACTTTTGTTTGTGGGTACAGTGACCATTATATTTGTTTCTTTATACAACCGAGAGAGGCCAAAGGCGTGGTACTTAACTCACTCGATTACCCAAGCTCCAATTAGAAAGATTTCATCAAGATTTTAAATAAGTATGTGCATGTCATATGTATTCTTTATGGGATACTCATTATATTGCATTCATTATAATTTTGAAATGCTTGTTTTGATATATGTAGTGCTTATTTATTCTATATTAATCTCGGCGGGATCCATCCTGATGGCAAGGAAAAACTAACTCTGCTAACCAACTACCTGGTAACACAAATCGAAATATACTTTTTTCTCTCTGGTTGCAAATTTTTAACTAATTTAGTTTATTTTTTCTAGTGTCATAAGCAACCTCCAGGATTTGTACTCTATGGATATTATGTATGCGTGTCTTAGGATAACAAGCCACTATAAAGTGAATCGTGAAAATCTAAGAGAATTTATTATATTTGTTAACCGCGTGTAATTAATTTCTTTTATGTCAATATTATGTGCTTATTATATGTTCATTTGCACCATCTTAATGTCGATTACGAGTGGCGTTGGGGAAGAGATATGGAGCACAGTGGTGTTGAAAACATCCGAAGTGATATGTGTTACTTCATACGGCATGAGATTTACCATCAGAATGGTGAAGTTTATGTAAAAAAAGACAACAAGTTGTCGAACTATCCACAGACAACAAGTTGTTGAACTATCCACATCTTAGTCGAGGTTTAGGCTATTCTAGATGATCGAACGATGTTTGATAATGTAAATGTTGGATCACTCTTGTTGTGTTTTGTAATATACATTTTTTTTGTTGGAAGTTTGATTTGTCTATATGAAAATTTTGCCTAAGTTATGTGTTAAATCTATGAGTGCATTTTGTATTTGGGATCTGTATAATAATAATTATTATTCTGTTTTAAATTAATTTTAAAATACTAATGCAGGCAGCTGATTAAAAGAGCCACCAGCATTTCAGCCCATAATGCCAGCGGTTTATATATGCTGAGGCTTGCATTACGTCTCATAATGCAGGCGGTCGACAGAATGTGCCGCCTGCATTATGGTCTCTAATGCAGGCGGTTGGTATTAGATTCCGCCTGCATTAGTCTCCAATCTCCTGCATTATCCGTCTAATGCAGGCGATTCTTAATTTACGCATGGAGAAATGGTCTATTTTTACAGGCTAAAGAATGGCAGCGGATTGAAATTCCGCTTGTAAAGATGCCTTTAGAACCGTCTGCATAAATGCTTTTTGTAGTAGTGAGAACAATGTAAATAACACCAAGTAAACTTAAGTGTAGTCATATGATTTGGATATATAGATAGATATCAGGTACTCTAGTAGCTTTGATAGTGTAGCACCAAATGCATTGCATAGAAACAGAACCGATTCTCTTTGAAAGAATAATACAAATGAGTGTGTACTGTCAAGATGATTTTAGTATCAGCTATCTCACGTAAAAAGAAGAAAAATGTGAAGTTTTATCTGTTACAGAGCAAGTAATGTAGCTTACAAACTGCCTGTGAAAAAAACATCGGCAGTTTACTTTAATCAGAAAACATTTATTTCTTTGTCTGAAACACATTGAATAATAATGTATTAGTTGCTGTTAGCTGTTAGTAGCATATTTATTTTAGGTGCTGCCTTAAGGAAATAACATGTTAGCTGCTAGTACACATTTATTTTAGTTATAATTTAATTTAGAGCTCATAAAAAAATTGTGAAAGTATAAGATTTTGTTACCTCTTGGCTCTACTGCAGGGATCAGAAAATTTCATAAGAACTTGGGTGAATTCACAAGACCAACACAGATTGGCGATTGACTCTACTCTTGATGTTTGAAGCAGTACCATATTCATCACCTAATAACATCTTGGCCACTCGAGCAATCTGATCATGTGGAGGAATAATAAGAGAGATCATGATGAGTACATCACTCCTTTAGATACACACAAGACTCTTCAAATTAATATTGATGAAACTCATGCATAATAGTTGAGATTATAGGTGAGCTCGTTTCTAAACACATGTCTTTCTTTCATTTAGAATAGATTGCTACCTAATAGTTTTATAATTAGGAACATTGAAGAGGGTCAAGGAAAGCATGAAGTAGAACTTGGAGATGCACAAGATCAGCAAGGCACATTCAATTCCGGAGAAGAACCAATCCAACTCGGGTTAGAGTCTGAGTCGGATTTCAAGAGCAGCCTAGAGTAAAACGAATGCCTCGGCCGCATACGAGCTCTGTTTTGGATATTCTATAAATGGATGGAAAGCTAAGGAGATAAGCTTTCCAGTAGATCTAATCCCATGCAAAAATACTTCTCAGATCTCCAAAAATTACTGAAACAATATGATGTCCAAAATCTGTTAGGGTGCTGTGATACTATCTTTTGCCTCTTAGGACGTGTGCCTTTCTAGGGTTATTAGTATTAGAGTTTGCCCCTAAGGACGTCCTAACCTCTATATAAATACTATCTACATCATTATAGATAGGTTTTGCTTAGTTTTTAATCTGTTATCAAACAGTTTCACCGTTTGATGGTTTGTTGGATTTCAACTTTGTGAGTTTAATTCTGATATCGCAATTTAGTTCTGTTCTTTCTTGTTTTTCTTGTGTTCTTCGATTCATAGGCTAAGATTAGCCTTCTTGACAAGATCAATCGTGTGTGCACGGTTGATAACCAGAGGAGAAGTGGTGCTGCGATTGCGAGATTTGAATCTTGTTTATTTGAGGCCGGATCAATTGTGTGTCGCATCTTCACCAAATCGAGAGTTCCCACAACTTGATGGAAGATCGAAAACTATGTACACATCAGGTATACTGTTAGATTTACATCTATCTTTGTTAAATTTGCATTCATCCTATCGTCTACAGAAAAGCTGCAACACAAAAAAATAGTAGATCGTTATGTGTTTCCCTATCCAGGCTATGTTTAGCCTTTGCATAATTTTATTTCAGAGTTCGTAGTGTTGAGTTTGTGTCTTTAGTTTGTGTTTTGGTTGCTAGATTTTGTGATCTTTTTGTATTCAGGTGTTTTTCTTCATCGTTCATCCACATCGTGTTCAGATCTGTTATCGTGTCGGATCTGTTATTTGATCTTTTTGCATCGAAATTTTATCCCACCCACCCACCCTACATTTTGACCACAAACAGGTCAACCCTTCATAGATTCACCTCTACATAATCATCTGTTGCTCAATCATGTAAAAAATCACCACTCGATTGCCTTCCAATTGCGTTTCACACTTTCCAAAAACGTGTCCCGGTCACCCTTCAGTAAAACGGGCATAACTTTTGAATACAAATTATAGCTTCTCATAAGAATGATATTGATGCTAATCATGTGGATTATTTTAAAAATATATTTTGGTGAATTATGATAAAAATATTCCATGTGACGCTTTAGTGTGTAAAGATGTCTTATTTGCATGTCATGATCTTTCCAGCTATTTGTGCGCTCCTGTTATTAACTATTTGCAGAAGTATCATGATACTCACGGGAGCAAGCTAAGGACGGCTTTCCATCAAGAAAGGAAGAATGATGAGATTATAAGGATCTTTGAACCAAAAAGTGATTGCATTCAAATAACCCCGTGGCCTCCACTTTTTCATGCAGGTTGTAGGGCATGGCGGAGTTGAGGTCTCGACAATGAACTTGAGTTGAGGATGACTCCAAAACAAAAAGAGGAGGATGATGAGGACATCACTCCTTTAGATACACACAAGACTCCTCAAATTAGTTTTGATGAAACTCAAGCATGACAATTGAGATTAGAGGTGAGCTCGTTCCTAAACAGATGTCTTTCTTTCTTTGAGAATAGATTGGTACCTAATGACTTTATCATAATTAAAAATATTGGAGAGGGTAAAGGGAAGCATGAAGGACATGAAGATCCTCAATATCAGCAAGGCATGTTCAACCTCAGAGGAGAACTAATCCAACTCGAGTTGGAGTCTGAGTCAGACTCTAGGAGCAGTCTGCACTAAAATAGATGCCTCGGTCGCATACAAGCTTCGTTTTGGATATTCTAGATATGGATGGAAAGCTAAGGAGATAAACTTTCCAATGAATCTAATCTCATGAAAAATACTTCATAAATCTCTAGGAATCACCAAAATAATATGACATCCAAAATCTGTCAGAGTGTTGTGATATCATCTTTTGGCTCTTAGGCTGTGTACCTTTTCTAGGCCCATTAGTTTTAGGGTTTGTCCCCTAAGGACATCCTAACCTATATATAAATAGTAGCCACATCATTAGGGATATGTTTTGCTTAGTTTTTAATCTGTTATCAAATAGTTACACTGCTTGCCCGTTTGTTGAATTCTAACTTTGTGATTTAATTCAGATTTTCAAATTGAGTTGCGTTCTTCCTTGTTCTTACTTGTGTTCTTCGATTCGCAGGTTGAGATTAGCCTTCTTGGCGAAATCAATCGTGTGTGCATAGTTGATAACCATAGGAGAAGTGGTGCTACGGTTGCGAGGTTTAAATCATGTTGATTGGTAGTCGGATCGATTGTGTGTCGCATCTTTACCAAATCGAGAGTTACCACGACCTGATGGAAGATCGAGAACCACATACACATCAGATCATGCTTGTGCCATTGCCTCTTGCTGATTCCAGTGCCTTAATTAGCTTCTTAATCTTTCAAAACTCAATGTTCCTATGAGTTTCCTGGCCATCCGACATCTTGTCAGAGCCTGAATGATTGGACGACCTATAAGCATACAAACAAAATATGAGATAGATCTTCATGTGTCCCGTTTCCTAATAGAAACATTACGGATAAGCATAAATAGAAAGAAAATGAATTAACCATGACAATATTGGTATCAAGCTCTAAATTACAATGTTCTATAGGAAAGTAGACATTAAGAAAATCAGGATAGGAGGCTAAAGTTTAGAAGAGGACATTTGTGTTGGAATCAGCCATAGAATTATGAAATGAAGGACATATAAATGGTCAATCTTGAATCAATGCCCATAGCTCTAACCTGATTGCACAATTATACTTATCATTCTTATGCATAGCTACTACTGATCTCACTAATGGTTAAAGGAACAGAAATGAACAATAACCAATATTTTCTGGTAAGCATGTTATGACCAAAGATCACAAGATAAAACATCAGGCTATGAAATACTAAACATAATGCAGGCAAGATGGATGACTAGACAAATAATTTGAAATTAGTTGTCAGAAAGAAAAAAAAAACAGGTGCTCTTACTCAATTCTTGGTAATGCAAAATCTTTGGCAATATAACAGAACATATGCACTATCCAACTGGAAGTATTTAAGTTCCAGGGAGCTAAAGATCAGGGACAAAAGAGCCTCATAGCACCTTAATTTCCAAAGGCCCCATGGCACCCATCTAAACTAATCTAACCTATTATAATATCCAACAGGGTAAATCAATCTACCAGGAACACAAGTACAGTTGGGATGAACAAATCCACTGTAAACCAGTAGCTAGTCAGTGATGCTGGCAGCCGCCCGCCGCTTGGAGCTGGCCGTGCTGCTGTTCGAGGTCGTCCACCACTCACAGCTGGCCGCACCTAGCCGCGGGGTAGGAGGCTGCACCCAAGGGCGGCACGCGAAGGTGGAAGTGCTCGGAGGGAGTGGGTCGCGTGAAACAGCGCACGCAGCCGGCGTGGGGGAAGGGGCCGGTGCTCAGGGGCGTGGCCGGTGCACGCGGGGGGCGGTGTTAAGGTTCGCGGCCGTGCATCCGGATATCAGTGCACTGGGGGCGGCGCACGCAGGGAGTGATAGGAGGCGGCAGCGATTTGGCAGCGGTGGATGGAGAGGAATAAGAAGAAAGAGACGGTGGGGGGGGAGAGAGAGGGGGTAAAAATGTTAGGTTGGGTGTTCACCTTATTTAAATTTTTCATACTTTTTTCCATGATGAATTTTTTAAAACATCACTGATTAGTGGACTAAATTATGATGAATTTTATAAATGTCACCAATTAAAGGGCTAATTGTGACAATTTTTCTAAAATGTCACCAATTAATGGATACTTGTGATGAATTTAATACAACATCACTATATTATGGGCTGCTGCACATCGTTTGAATTCTTCTTATTATATTAGTTCCATACAACTCATGTTAGTTTTCTTACATCAGTATATATTTGAACTTATAGTGCTTATTCACATGCTAATTTATGACGAACTTTTTAAAATGTCACTATATTATGGGACCTGCATCATTAATGATGTTTTATGAATCCATCATGAAGAATTCGTTACGGATTAGCAGATTTCTTGTAGCACGTAGAGGGTGGTGGAGATACTGGTGGTGATGAGGATGGTGGTGGGACTAAGGGAGGCAGAGTCTCAATAGAGGAGGGAATGTCTGATGGAATGCGAGGATATTAGGGACGAGACTCGTCAAAAGTAACATTCCGTGAAATCCGCATCCAATGGGCAACATGGTCATATCAACGATAACCCTTATGCTCCATGCTATATCCAAGAAAAACACACTCCATGGACTGGGCAGTCAGTTTCGTACGCTCACGAGGAGGAAGAAAAACATAGCACACACACTCGAAGCACTGAAGATGGTGGTAGCTAGGAGGTGAGCTAAAAAGACGCTCAAAAGTGGTGCACCCTTGAAGAGCAGAAGATGGCTACCTATTGATGAGAAAGATAACCGTGGTGACCGCCTCAGCCCAATAGTGAGGGGCAAGAGTAGCGGATATGAGCAGGGCATGAGCAGTCTCAAGAATGTGATGATGCTTGCGCTCGGCAACATCATTATGAGCATGAGCACTGGAGCAAGAGAACTAAACAAGGGTACCCTGGTCTGCAAGATAGCGATGATATGCATCAGAGACAAATTCACTAGTAGAGTCCGCACGAAAAGCTCGAATAGGAGAGTCAAACTGAGTATGAACCATAATGGCAAACTGCTGATAAATAGAGAAACTGGCTACGAGAAGACATAAGATAAATCCATGTAAATGTCGAATAGTCATCAATGAAGAATACATAATAGGAATGCCCACCTTCTGAAATAAAAGGAGCACAACCCCAAACATTCGAGTGGACAAGATCAAAAGGATGCTGAGACACAGACTCACTCAAGAATATCTTGCAACCTGTACAGTGAAGAGCAGAGTCAACAGAGACAGGACCTAAAACACTACTACCAACTAGCCTAGACAGTCTAGAACCTGAGAGATGACCGAGACGACGATGCCACTGCTCGAAGATAGTCCTAGAGGAAGCGGTAGGGACGACAGTAGAAGAGCCAGGTGACAGGCTTCAGAAGTGGACGAAGGCAGACGCAACCAATCAAGCTCCCAAAGGCGTTGAGTCGCAACTCCTATGCCTGGTCCCCACCAGGAGCCTCATGCGAAGATCTTGAATGCAATAAGAGTCAGCCTCAAGAATGATCTGATCGACTGACAACAACTGCAAAGTGAAGCTGGGAACATGCGAAACACTCAAAACAAAAAAAGAGTCGAAAGAATGCCTCGTCCAACAACAGGAAGAGTGGTGTCATCAACAGTCTGAGTAATAAGGGGTGGATCAGGAGAAGACACGAATGACAGCTGAGTTGAATCAAGAGTAATATGAAAAGATGCACTGAGATCAAGAAACCATATGGATGATATCCTGGGTGAAGGCCGAGAAGAATAGGAAGCAGAAGCAGCAGTCTCATGTGCATGAGCTGACAAAGTGAGGTGACGAAACAAGGCAAGAGCCTCCTGCTCAGCAATAGTCAACTAGTGAGAACCTTGCTCAGTGGAGCTCCCTCTCGAGGCCTGAGAAGCACGACTGCCATGAGGACAGTCACGCTACCGCGTGCGACAGACTGAAAACCCATGGCCACGTTTACGGCAGTAGGCACACTCCAGAGAGGGTGCGGAAGAGGCTGCTGTCGCCACCACAGGCGGAGTCAAAGGTACATGAGGGGGTGCTAGAGCTGGAGCCTGAGCAGCTAGTATAGAGGTATGCTGCTGGTCCCGGCTCACAGCCCCTGCTCGAAGGCGTGTCTCCTCAGCGCGTAGCTCAAGCATCGCCTCATCAAGCGATGGGTGATGGCAACGTGTCAGGAGCTAGGATCTGACTGTCTCAAACTTAGGGCGAAGCCGAGAGAGAAACTCGTGAAGACAAAGAGTCGCTCGCTGATCTCGATGGCGGTCACAACAGCGGCGAGTACCAGGGCCACTGACTCAGCACCCAAGCTATCTACACGGTGCCAGACTACACACATCTAATAGTGAAACTCAGCTACACTATGATCAAGTTGTCGAAGAGACTGGGTCTCCTCAACGACAGCAAGGTATATCGCCTCATTACGAATCTCGTAACTGCCACGAAAGTGAGCCCACATCTGCTGGGAAGTGGAAAAGTCCCGGAGAGAGAGGGAAAGGTCAATCTCCATACTCGCAAGTAAAATAGCCTTGCCGCATGCCTCCTCGCGCTGACAAGGCTCATAGTCTGCTAGGTCAGACTGGTACGTATCCATAGAAAGCTCAAAAGTCTCAAGTAGAGCAGCCTTAGTGGCCTCATCTGCATCTGGCGGGTATGTGAGGAAGGACAGGAGTTGGGGAGGAGAAGGACACTACTGGTGTCTCGTGAGATACCCCCACAACTGCTGTCTGCCCATGTGAATCTCCATATGAAAAGCAAAATCTCCCCCAATTGGTGCCATGAACACAATGGGCACCGTGGAACAGGAACAGCACCGGACGGCTAAGAGCTGCCATGGTGGAGAAGAAAGACGCACAACAGCGCTGCTGTATTTTTTTTTTTCTTTTTCTTTTTATTGTGAAATGATTCATTATTAGAAGACTTATTTATTTTTGTATTTTTGTAAATTTTTTAAATAAGACAAATAGTCGAATGATGATTTTAAAAAATCAAAAACTTCACTTACTTATTTTGGGAAAGAGGGAGTGGCACTTAGCATTAGCGACCATGGTGTTTGCATGATAATGCAGCTCGTTGCTTGGGTCTTCGTGTAGGAAGCAAATCCAAGAGATGCGAATGTTATGGTTCCTTAATTTTACGGGCGAAAGAGCAAGGTTTACAAAACTATTAAAAACTGATCGACTTTCACCGTTTCGATGAAACTTGTCTAATATGATTTCATTGATGACAAATTTTACTTTTTACTTTTGTAAAAAAATTGAAAATCTAATAAGAGATCAAATCTGTCGAAAACTGATCAAACGCGTCAAAAACCCGTCAAACCGATTTAATTTTAAAATTAAAATTCAAAACTACGAAAAACTATTCAGTAAACAGGAAAAACCTAGTGATTTTCATTTCATAATTTGATTTTCACATTTATCACAGTTTTTGCAACAGAGGTTGTTACGGTTTTGTGAAAATTCACGATTCAAATCGGTAAGTCCAACCCTGAGAAAGATACCCTTACTAGTTACCTTACCGTGGAATAGGAATGTGTGTTCGTGCATTCCAAACAGAAAATTCCTTTCCTTTCCTTTCCTCTTAAACATAATTCCTTTTTTTTTTTATGAATTTCCATCGTTCCAAACGGCAGCTGAAGGAAATTGAGCCTCGAAAATCCATCACGCCGCCCTTCCGCGGATTCAAATCGCCACCACGTCTACCAGCCAATCGCCCTGTGAATTGTGATTCGTATCGTCTCTCACGCCATTCATCAGAGGATTCAAATCGACACTTTTATTACAAGCCATTCTGCGTTCGAATCGACACCTCAGCCCCCGCGGCCGCCCGCATCCCTGAGCGCCTGAACCCCAGTCCGCTCGAGCTCTCCTTGCCAACCTTTGCCGCTCCCGCGCCCAGCCGGATTCATCCCGCGGCGTCATGAGCAGCGTCGCCGCCCAGCGCAGTCGGAAGCGCCGCGGCGACGATGGTCACGAGGACGCCCCCGCGACTCGCCGCCGCCGCTTCCACGGCGCCAGCAACTCCGCTGCCGTCCGGTCCTTCGGCCTCCGCGCCGCGCCGGCCGATTCACCTGGGAGCCCCCGCAATCGCTGCCGCCTCTGTCCCTGTCAATTTTTCCTAGTCCGGTCCTTTGGCATACGCGTCGCACTAGTCACCGAGCACCGCCTCCGCAAGTGCCGCGTCGTCGAGTTCGACTCCCGCCGTCCCGTTCCCACTACCCTTCGCCGCCGCAGACACCGCTGCCTACTTCCCAGGGCCCCTCGCCATCGCCGGAACCTAGAGATGGGCAACCACATCTCGCAGCTGTTTGGAAAGAACACCAGCGATGATGGCTTGGAAGTGCACAGAGGAGGGGTCCTGGTGTCGCGGGTGGAGTCGGAGCTCGAAGCTGAGAAAGGTGATGTCATGAGGATGGAAATTGGCGATGGGAGCGTGCCTGCATTTGATCGGTCTGAACTATTTGAACCTTTAACTGATGAAGACGAGATAGAAGTTAATGCTGTTTTGCGTGATAGAAGTCACAGGTATTATTGGTTTACAATACTTCGTCTTGTATGGAACATTTGCTGGATATTATTGACAGGATTATCAATCATTCTGATTTCTCCTTTTCCTTTTGCAGGGACAGAATCATAGTGAAGCACGAGTCATCTAACATTGAGATCTCTAAAAAGAAATTTCAGTGCTTGAGACCTCATGGTCTGTTAAATGATGAGGTAAATTCTTGTTGATATGTTAAAAATTAGTTCAGTGTACCAGTATGATGTTAGGATCCATATTTCCATCCACACCATATTTAATTATGATTTTTTCAGGTCGTTAATTTGTACATTGAATTGTTGAAGGAAAGGGCAAAAAGAGAACCTAGAAGGTTTTTGAAATGCCATATCTTCAACACATTCTTTTACAAGAAGGTTAGTTCATCTTTTTTGCTTCTCATACTGTCTGCAAAGGTACCATTGCATAATTGACTTGGGTATTGGTTTATGCTTTAATTAGTACTTGACTAATGTAACATATTTTGATTGTTGAAACTATATTCAAGAATTTGAGATGATAGAGCTAGTTTTATATAACTTCAGAGAAATGTCACTCCTTATGTTTCCTGAATTCTTCCTCAGCTTACTTGCGGAACAACTGGATATGACTATCAATCTATTAAAAGATGGACAACCTATAAGAAATTGGGTTATGAACTTATCCACTGTGAGAAAGTAATGTTTATACTTTTTCATCTACTTCTTTTTTTTTCCCTTTTGCATGCTTTTTCCCTCATGATCAACTTACCATTATAATTTATAATACAGATATTTGTTCCAGTCCATAGAGAATTACATTGGAGCCTTGCAATTATAAACATGAAGAATCAAACTTTTCAATATCTTGACTCCCTTGGTGGTATGGGCCATGATGTTCTGAGAGTGCTGGTAAGCTAAGCAACGTTTTTGAAAAATCAGGTTACTCCTTGAAATGGATGGTTGAAACTATTGTATTTTATTTTATTGTTTAAACATTGTTGAATAGTTTTCTGTTTGTGCCAGGCTAGATATATCATGGATGAAGTGAATGACAAGAGCAAGACAGAGATAGATACTAGTTCGTGGTTGGAAGTATCAGATTCTGTTCCTCTTCAGCGGAATGGGTATGTCTTCCATCTGGTACATACCACTATCAATATTTAATTCATCATGTGAGTTAGTTCCTTTGAAACCAGATGAAATTAATAGATTATTAGATTCTAGGATCCAGCCCAATGCCGCATTTCAATATTCAAGTATTCTCTATATTAAATTCATGATATATTATATTGGCATGGAATATGCTTGACGCTAATATTTTTGTTTTTTAGGTGGGATTGTGGTATGTTTATGCTTAAATTTATCGATTTCCATAGCAGAGGCCTTGAACCATCTTTCAGTCCGGTAAGTTGTCTGGTTAAATACTTGATCCATATACATGCTTTCAATTGATAGATATGTTTGATTAGTGTTGTTCTTGAGGTCATGGGCTTCTCTGTGTTTTAAAAGGAGAACTTGTTAACATGACGTGTTCGCAAAAAAGGAATCTTGTTGACGTAAATGCACACACACACAATTGTGTTAGATACCTTCTATTTATGTGCTTTGATGTTTGTGTTTTTGTTTGCAGGAACACATGGCTTACTTTAGAAAACGAACAGCAAAAGAAATCATGAGATTAAGAGCTGACTGAAAGGATAACCTTCTCATTGTACATATTTAGGCATTCTAGGTGAGATATTCTGGTATTACAGAAACATGGGGTGTTCCTGTTAAACAATAGATATATAATTATTAGTTGTTTGGTGTGAAATCGTATCTATCTCTCCCAGCTTTTCAAAGATGTATATGTAGTATCTCAGTTTTCTTTGAGATGTTGTAGCCTTGAACAAATAGAGAAAGGAACCAATGCTTCTACCAACAGTTGTTTCCCCCTTGGAATTGCCCCCGTATCCACTTGCACTCAGGGCCATTTTGGAACCAGTCATCATGGTTACTTTACATATATAGTAGCAGTATATTGTCTATGGTGATAACAAAAACAATACGGTGACATTTGATGATATACTAGAATGCTCATTGTTAACATTAATTCATATGTAAGTTCTGCTATCCGAAATGTTGTTGGTCGATTCGGTGCATTTTGATGTCTTCAAGACTATTTGCTTCCATTAATTGCTATTAGTTGAAATAAATGCTTTTCGATGGCTCTTAACTTTGCTTCTATCTCTATTTGCAGCTGGCCATGGAGCACCCCTCGTAGAAGAGAACCTTGTGAGATGTGTTAGCTTTGATGACACTGAAGGCGGGCGCATTAAGGATCCTTCAACTTCAGAATTTTCCTGATTCTATCTAATTAGGTCTCTAATTAAATGGATCTTCCATGAAGTATGACTGAATTCACTGCTTCTGGTGCTCTGAAAAATGTTTTTTTTTGTTACTGTGAACTGATGCTCTGCTTTCATTTTTGGTGGGTATGTTATCTCTGGTTTTTGGTTAGTGTCAGTGACACTTGGTGGCCTTTTGGCACCTGCCAGGGTGCCATCCTTTCTGTAGGAATTCTAACTGTCTTTGAATGACTTGTTTCACCATGTACATTGCTTGAAGCATTTTGAATTTGTTTTGTGCCTTCTTCCACAATAGCATCATATGATACTATTATAAGTTCACCACTAGATGACTGCTCGCGCGTTGCTGCAGGACATCTATAGATTATTTCTTTTATTGTATTATATAGTAAATGAAATTTAGGTATGTAAAAGAATGTATTATGAGTGCGGTAAAAGTACGCAATGTGCTTGACTGTATACAATATGTAATAGTGAATAAAAGCTAGTGGTGCACACATGTTCTCTTAAACAACCAACAACAATTCAGGATACTGAAAAAGTGTAAATATAGTTAGAAACTAATTTGTCATGCACATATCATAATCACAGCAGAGATTTTAATTCAGAATAACCATTGGCTGGAAAAGAGCAAAAAACTGTGGTGGCTCTCTCCCTTGATAAATACGACCCTATAATAAACCAAATATCCTGAATAGATTTTAGTTCATCTTCAGCCGATTTAGGATAAGGCAATGTCAAAGCTCTCCGGCTGGCATGGCAAATTGCTCAGTTTGGGAGGACGCCATGTCCTCGTCCGTTTGGTTCTCAGCTCTTTGCCCACCTATCTGCTCACCGTCCTTCAGCCACCAAAAAAATTCTTCAGAGATCTTGACAAAATCCGGCGGTGATTCCTTTGGGCTGGAACTCAGCAGCTGCAAGGTGAGCTGGGCTAGAGTGTGCAGACCTATAAACCACGGGGGACTTGGAATTCTGGACCTGGAGCGCTTCAGGCGGGCACTGCGGCTCCTCTGGTTGTGGTTCCAATGGCCTGCACCCCACAAACCGTGGTGCGGTATGCCACTTCCGATTGACACCACTGATGAAGTCTTGTTCACTGCCGCAATAGCTGTCACAATTCACAATGGGCAGTTAGCAAAATTCTGGAAATCAAATTGGCTTCACCAACAATCGCCGGCATCACTTTTTCCCGCCCTTTTCTGTCACAGCAAACGGAAGAATTGGTCAGTGGCAGACGCTTTGGCAGATGATCATTGGATTAGAGACATCAGTCACAATCTCACTGTCCCCCTCCTCGAGGAGTTTGTGCAGCTCTGGATGTTGATACAGAGCTTGAACTTGAACCTCTCGGTCCAGGAGAGTGATGAGATTAGATGGGTGCACACAGCCTCCAACAGTACTCGGCAAAGTCAGCTTATGAGATCCAATTCCTCGGCAGCACCATGTCCCTCTTTGCTGACAGAGTGTGGAAGGTTTGGGCGCCATCCCGTTGCAAGTTCTTCATGTGGTTGATTCTTCAAAATCGTGTTTGGACTGCCGACTGACTTCAAGCCCGGGAGTGGCCTAACCAGTATTTTTGCCATCTCTGTTACCGCAATTTGGAGACTGTTTGTCACATCTTGTTTGATTGCCCCTTCGTCAAGCAACTCTGGAGTGGCATGGCGTCCTGGATGCACGTTCAGCGGCTTCACCCTGACAATTGGAGGGTTCAGTCAAGTGCCCTAGATTGGTTTGCAATGTTGAGTGATAGCTGGCCGCAGGGGCAAAGGAATGGCATCAGCTCCTTGGTCATCCTGATGATCTGGTTCATTTGGCGGAAACAAAACTCCAGAGTTTTTGAAGACCGGCTTAAATCGGTTTTTAAAATACTGACTGAACTCAAGGACGAGGCAGCGCTCTGGTCTGGTGCTGGGGCGAAAAGTTTAGCTGGTGTTGTCGCTCGGAGTAGTCAGATCCAGCCCTTTGTTCTACCAGCTGGTTTTGTTTTTGTTTTTTTGTTTCATCCTGTACATTTTCTCTACCTACTTATAATATAATACCGGGCAAAGCTCCGGGTCTTTCAAAAAAAAAAAACCAAATAAAAATGAACCTCCTCAATAGGAACAGATGACATGCTCATCTGGGTTATCTTTGGTGAACATCATGTCAACCAGATCGGTGATCTTAAAAAATGGCTACTGGTATACATCTTGTGGAGCATGTGGAAATTCCTGCTGTCTTTCTGAAGGGCATTAATGAATGCAGTTCCAAAGCCAATCGGACTGGGAGATGGAAGTGTATCTGGAAGGAAACAAAGATTCATGGGATTGAGCGGAGTGGCTGACTGCTACTATTTGACTTTCTTTTGGGTGGCTGCTTCCTGTGGTCGTCCCGTCACACTTTGTTTGAGGTGCTATCTGTCAACAAACATTACAAAGAAAATATTTTTCTACGTATAGCAAACTGGATGATTTCAAAGATCATTGTATACTCGACGAAATGTTATTGCTGGAAGATGACGAACCGATATTCCTTCATTGCCAGAGCAGACATCTGATCAAGAAGAGCTCATCATTCTGGCTTTGGTGCGCTAGGTGGCTGCATGCCATGCTGCAGGATAGCAGTCGTTAAACGCTGCAGTGTTCTAATGCACAGGCGTTCCTCACTTAAGAACTGTCGATGGTTTACTGTCATCCCTTCCAATAGTCCCACCAAGTCCATGGAACATTGTCAACTTTACGTCGAAGTCCTTAGCATCTTTGATGAGATTCTCATGTGCTTTGTCCATCTGCCAAGCAGCTAAACGATTTGCTGCTTGCCGTTGATTTGCTATCTGATTACTAATAAGTGTCAGACCGCTTATGTTAAGATCATATCCCAATGCGTTTGCGGCTGGTAGCTGCTAGTGAGAGATTTATTTTAGCTGCTGCCCAAAAGAAATAACCTATTAGTTTGTACTAACATTTTTATTTAAGGCGGACTGAAGTTGGAGGTGGCAAAAAACAGCAGAGGTTACTAATAGGTTACATTCAGTATGAATAGTTGGTACTATTATTGTCGGGTTCATAAAACCCACCGTCTACGGCCGCGGCCTGCTCGAAAGACCAGTAGCTAAAATCGACCAACAAAGACAATGGGTCTCATCCGGGCAAGCAGACTGCCCACGACAGATGCTGGCAAGCGGCTCGCCATGGCTCCCTCGTGTCCGACCCTCTCTTCGTCCGACCATGGGGGTTGGGATGCAACGCTCGACCATGAGGTCGCACCGCCTCATCACCCGATCATAGAGGACGGACACTGTCTCCAACTGTCCGGACGGCTGCGGTAACCGACAAAAAGAGAGAGATTCCTAACACAATCTGGCACCGCAGGCGCTACGCGTCCGTACCTAGCATAAGGTGAAAAGCTGGACATCAACGTGTCCAGGACCTGGCGAACAAGAACGGTAAAGCAGCTCAGAGACTTCGCACCGTACCTAGTAGCAATAAAACCACCCGACGTGGCCACACGGGATAGGCCTCCCGGACGCACAACTTTACCCTCCCAAGCATGACAAGGAGACACAACGACTTGACACCCACAGAGCTGTCTGCCGAGCAGTTTGAAGGTGTTTTATGTCTCTGTAATAGGGGGCCAATCAGTCTGGTCCCTATATAAAGTCGTGCCGGTGAGCTCTCAACATGATATAGCGCACACAGGCACACCCACCCACAGCCGCCCTAGGGTAGCCTGAAAACAGAGAGCACAAAGGCAGCAAAATATCAAGGAACTAAAAATATCATCGGCGATTCTATTGCAGTTAAGGCTTTTTATATTTGAGGAAACACAATGATGAACAAACTGTTATAAATAAGAGGGAGCGATGATACTTTTCATAGTTGCAACAACAATGAACACATAAATAGATAAAAGGCAAGCATAATTCCAGGGTCTTGCCTAACCCTAGCAGGACCCTGCCCTCCAACTAATAAATTAGCCGATCCCCACCCCAACTCCTCTCTTCTCCACTCATCCTCTCTTCTCTCTCCTTGTGCTACCGCACGCTAGACTCAGGTCTGGCAACAGGAGGTGGGAGCATTGTGCATGGCTCCCGGTGAGCAGCTACCGGCAGAGCGTCGAGCGGCACGGTCTGGGCGGTGTCCGGCGTGGTTTGGTCTGGGCAGCGAGCGTTGGGTGGCCGGCAGCGGAGCTTCGAGCGGCTCGTGCGGCGACCAGCCGACGGCGTAGCTTCGAGCGACTGGTGCGGCGGCCAGGCCAGCGGCAGAGCTTCGAGCAGCGCAGCGGTGGGCAGCTGCCAGCAGAGCATCGTGCGGCGCAGTCTCATCTAGGCGGCGGAGCAGCGGGCGGCCCGCGGCGGAGCTTCAAGTAGCTAATCGGTGGGTGATGGAGCATCTGACGACACTGGTGGCGGCGCTAGGAGTCCGGTGTGATCTGCTCTAGGCGGCAGAGCGTCGAGCAGTCGCTGCTAGAGCGTTGATTGGCTCGTGCAGCGGCCGGCAGGAGGCAGAGCTTCTGACAACACGGCGGTGGGTGACCGGTGGCGGAGCGGAGCGGCGTGGCGGCGGTCGTCTCTCTCCACTCATTCTCTCTCTCTCTCTCTCTCTCTGGATTCGATATTTCTCATTCTATCTCTGATTTAGGATTTGAATCGGTCTGGCTCGTCCTCTACATCGGGGCCTCGCCAACCGTCCGGCCAGCCGCTTCGCCCCGCTGCTGCTGCTGCTACCCCGCCAACCAACACAGCTCGTGGCCGCCGCCCACTAGTAGGGGCTCGGAGGGTGCTGCAGAGCAGAGCGGCACGGGGCGGAGGTCCTTTTTTATTTTAAAAAATACTTTGTACAGGCGGGTCATGTAACCCTCTGCGTGTGGATATCTGGATTTGTGCCAGTGGGGGCTTAATCCTTCCGCCTGTTTAAACACCATTTGTTCAGGTGGGGATATAAACGATTGTATAAATGTTTCATTTTTACAGGCGTACATATGTTGGCGGATGGGATAAACGCCTGATGCGATTAAATATGCTTGTAGAAATCCTTTCTGTAGTAGTGAGATGAGGTTTTATAAAGGTTACATGATGGTAATTACAGCTATCAGAAACATTTGGGCATAAAAGATATGCCAAGTTATAAAGGCACCCAAACAAAAAAAAAGAGAATATTGATAAACGCCTGATTTGAATAAATCCGCTCACTACAAGAAATTAAATTTTTAGTCACCAAGTTTTAGTGACTAAGTAATTTAGTTACTAAAAAGTAATCAAGATTTTGTTTTTATTGTAGACATATATTTTTAGTGACCAAGATATATGTTTATTGGTTGATAAATTTATTTAGTTACCAAAGATTTTCTAGTTGCTATTTTGTTTTAGTGACCAACATATTTAATTGTTGGTTATTATATATATATATATATATATATAGAAGGTTTTAGTGACTAAAATGCGACCAAGATTTTTAGTGACAAAATAGTT
>BCLH01001052.1:31715-61890 GCA_001602315.1 Zoysia pacifica | reverse complement strand
ATCTCAGTCCACACATCTAATTGTAGCAAAACTATTCTTGCTAGAGAGAACACATCTACGTCCACACACTAATTGTACTCTAGTTATTCCATATCACAAATGTAACGATTCTGGTTCGCTCTTATGCTTCTATTTCACTGTGTATGGCTGATATTGTTTGGATCTCCCATCCTCCCACCTCTTAGTATAGGAAAAAATATAAAATAAAATTCCCCCTATTCCTCACCCTCCCACCTCTTGTTTTTTAAAAATAAATTCCACTACTCCTAACTCTCCCATGTCTTGGTTTAGAAAAAAATAAAAATAAAAATCCCACTCCTGCTCACCCTCTCACCTCTTCGTTTTGAAAAAAATAAATTCCACTGCAACCCACCACCAAATTCTTTGTTTAGGAAAAAATAAAAATAAAAATAACACTAGTCCTCACCCTCCCACCTTCTAGTTTCAGGGAAAAAAATCCCACTACTCCCCTTCCTACTCGTGCTCAACTTCCTCCCACTCTCATCCTCTCTACCGGCGCGAGACGGAGAAGGTGTGTGGAAACTGGGAAGGGTAAATCCATGGTGCCTTCAACTTATTCGACCCTCCTTCTTCAAAAAGGGCGAGGGTCCGCTGCCGCTCATGAGATTGTTGTTGCCATCTTTGTTGTCACAGCTCTGGCAACACCACATGCATTAGTTGATTTTGAGTAAATATTTTTTTTCTTCAGTTAATATTTGTTTATTAAACCGTAGCATTAGCACGTGCACTAGGACTAGTAAGAATCACTACTACGAAAAGACCCTTCAATGTCGGATCATAAGGTTTCGCAGTGTCAGTCAAATTGTGCGACACTCTTGACGTGACACTGTTGTAAATTGTAATCAATGTCATACCGAAGAAACTGATATTGAATCAAATTATCAGTATCAGTTAAATGACATCATCTGCCCGACACTGAAAGTTGTGTCTTCATTATCGACGGAGATGACGCCAGCGAGACTGATACTAGCCATAAAAACAGTAGTATCGGACGGCGTGATATCATCTGACTGACACTAGTAACAACAAAAGCAATGTCGGAGGGCATGACATCAGACCGACACAACTAACTACAAAAGCAATGTCGAACGACATGATATGATCTGACTGACACTAGTAACAAAACAACATATCGGACAGTATGATATCATCTGACCGACACAAATAACAATAACAGCAGTGTTGCACGGCATGATATCATCTGACCGACACTGCTAGCCACGAAATCATGGGCTAGCAGTGTTGCACAGCAGTGTTGCAGTAACTGACAAAAGGAGATATTCCTAACACAATCTGCGAACTTGAGCCACCGTAAGATGAAGAGCATGTAGACGTTCATCAACAACGTCCACATCTTCTCTCGCCCTTGCAATACTGTCATCATTATATTTCTAATCTTCTAGTCTACATCTTATACTTTATCTCTGCGTTCCTCTCTGGGCGCAGGCCGAGCCAGATAAGTGACAGGCACCGGCATCTAAAGACATTGCCGCCGTTTAATACGAGGTATACACGGCCCCTGCAGTTCCAGGCTCTGTCAAACCTCTTAAAGGCATGTAGTCCATTTGTAATAATTTTGTAAAATATCACTACTGTAATTTGTAATGATATTTCTAATTTGTAATGATCTTGTCCATGTGTTCATCGAAGATTTTGGGATGTGTTAATTGGTACTCCACTATAAATGTCGCTCAAAGATGATGTCAACATATTTGACTGACACTATTGCTAGTTGTAATATCGGTTTCTACTGACGTCATATATGAACGACACTATTGTTCATTGTAATATCGATTTATGCTGACGTCATACTTTACCAACACCACCTATTATCATTTATAATATTGAAAACTCTCGGTCCCAGTAACTGGAGCGTAGGAATGTGAAACGCTCAATGGAGCTAAAGTGTCAGAATATGAGGAATTCATCCAAGGGCTATAAAAGGGGTCGCAACTGCGCTCTTAGAGCCATCTCATCTTGTACATCTCTTCGAACCATCTTTCAACCATCTTTCGTCTCCGCGAGATTCTTAGATGGTGGCCTAGAGAGTGCAGGAGCTGGAGAAGCAGCTTCAGGAGTCAATGGCTCTGCGGGTGTCCCTCCGCCATGATCTTAACGCTCTGCGGGGGTCTCTCTGGCTTCAAACCGACATGGCATCAGACATCTTCAATAAGGTGACAGTGCTGTGAAAAAGCTAAAGCTGGAAAGTCTAGAGCTCCCTTTAGGCCAAGGGGGGTCTCCTGCCCACTTCCTCCATGCAATGGTCCGCTGGAAGGGACGCTGAGTTGTCTCCTTGAGATGATGGAGTCAGAGCGCCGGGACTTTAGTCTCACCTCGACTATACTTGGTAGTGTCGACCAACTTATAAGCTCTGGCCGTCTTTTTATAAGCGAGGAATTGTGTAAACTGTATGGCACAGGTGGGCAGTGGAGGTTACTCATAACCTGCGTAACCTCCACTGCGAACCTGGTCATATCGTTGTACATTCTTTTTTTTAAATATATAATAGAAATAAGTTATGTCATACTTGACCGACACTATGATCCATTGTACTGTCGTTTCTGCTGACGTCATTTTGGACCAACAGTATTGCTGTATGTAATGTCGTTTGCCGCTGATCTCATACTTGACTGACACTATTACTTGTACTTTAGTCCCACCTCGACTATTCTTGCAAGTGTCGACCGGTTATAACCCCTGGCTTTCTGACATTTCTCGAGGAAGCATGTAAACTGCATGTCTAGATTGGACATTACAGTGGCCGTGCAATGTCCAATGTGGACATATTGTTCTTTCTTTTTTCATTATATAAATTATAAATTACAACATATGGAACATTAGTAATTTGGAACAGAGGGAAAAATATTAGCCTTAATATCACAAAACAAGAGGACACATTTATAATATATTATTTAATAATTAGATTACAAAACTATGACATCTTTAATTACTTAGCTTGAACTAACTTCCCCTCGCCATCATTGCGCATGTAGGGAATAAATGATGAATAATTAAGGCTTGCTTCAAAGATATTTATTATTTTTGTATTCGCAAAAAAGGGCACCTCATCAAACTGGTTGTATTCTTCATCATCTGTGACATTATCAACCCCGATGATCCTTTATTTTTCAGGGATAACAATGTGCTTCTTCTTGTGTTCAGGCTCCAGAACATAAAACACATGTGTGACACGTTGTGGGAGTATCCATGGGTCATCTTTGTGACCTTTGTTGTTTAGGGACACAAGGGTGAAGCCCATTTCATTCACCTCTACACCTTGTGGGTGCTCGACCCATTGGCACTTAAATACAGGGATCTATAAAGTTGTTCCATAGTTGAGTTCTCAAATTTCATCAATGTATCTATAATATGTGTTCTTGTTCCCCTCACTGTCTTCGGCATCTACTCTAACACCACTGTTTTGGCGCTGGCTCTTGTCGTCCTTTGTTTTGATATAAAATCTGAACCCATTGATGTCATATGCCTGCTATGATGTAACTAATATTAAGGGACCATCGGGCAATAAACGCATCATTTTTTTCATCTTTTGTTGTACCAATCGGGTGGTTTTGGTTCTTCAACCATGTTGTGAAACATCTTTTGTGCTCTTTCAGGATCCAATCCTCTGTGGAATGTTCATTTTTTTTTTCACAAAGCTGTTGCAAGTGTTGTTGGATGTATGGCGCTGCAATATGTAACTGAGGAAGGATACTATAATGTGCATCTCGAACCCTTACAAAACTCTGATTGTTGAATGTTTTCCTTCCTTTTTGTTCCTTTCCCTAGGAGCCTCACCTCATATCGTGACACCGGCACACCTATTAGTTTTCCATCTTTCATGTAATCATTGTAGCACTCAAGAACCTCATCAGTTGTGCAACCCTCTATCATGAAACCCTCAGGGTGAGCACGATTGCGTATGCAGCCCTTCATAATAGACGTATAACACTCATATGGATACATGTGATGCAGATAAACAGGGTCGTGGATAAAAATTTGATCTGCTATGTGAATCATATAGTGCTCCATCATATCAAAGAAAGATAGTGGGAAGCACATCTCGAGTTGGCACATAGTCTCCCTCATTTGTTTATGTGTCTTCTCCAACTCAGCAATGTCAATTACCTTCTTGGATATAGCATTGAAGAAGTGGCACATTCGTATGATGGCCATCTTTATATATAGTTGTTTGACAACCCTGATTCCAATAGCGAGGAAAAAAGTGAGCATGGTATGACAGTCATGAGTATTGTACCCAGTCATCTTCAGCTCAGACATTGAAACGAGATTCTTTACATTCAATGAGAAACCTGTGGGGACTCTAACACCACGTAGACAATTGCGTATTGATTTTTTGTCCTCAAGTGTGAGGGTAAAGCTAGCCGTGGAAGATAATACTTTCCATTTGATCTTATCTGAGGATAAAGTTCTGGCCTTATTCTCGTTTTCTTAGGTCTCTGTGTGCTCTAAGTCCATCCTTTGTCTTGCCTGGGATATCCAATAAGGTACCAATCGTGCTTTCAAAAACACCCTTTTCAACATGCATAGTATCTATGGCATGGCCAATCTTCAACTCTTTCCAGTATGATAAATATCGATAAAATATCGATTGTTTTTTTAAACAGAACATCTCCTGGAGTCTTATCATTTTTCTTCCTTTTTTTTCACCTGCCTTACGGAAGATGGTATGGATATTTCTGACCAATTCAAATACAAATTTACCATCACGATTGATCGGTGCCAAATCTTTCTCCTGTGTACCATCAAATTGATCCTTCATTGCACGATACTAGTGTTTTTTTTGCAATAATCGTCGTGCCGCATGTACACCAACTTACATGAGAAAGAAAGGTACATTGATGATGTTTGGTCCCGACATACTACACATCCTGTCTGCCCTTTAACCTGTCCAGTTAGTGTCAAGCATACGAGATTGTCATTGATGGTAACAAAAATCATGGCATACAGTGTGAAGCTCTCTTGTTTGTTAGCATGCCAATCATAGACCTCATCTTCCCATAACTTTTTCATATCCTCCATTAAAGGTTCTAAAAAGACATCTATATGATTGCCAGCTTGTTTAGGACCAGAAATAAGGATAGCTAACATAAGATACTTTCTCTTGTGACACAGCCATGAAGGTATGTTGTATAGGCTTAGTATCACTAGACAAGTACTATGTGGGTTTTTCATATCACCAAAGAGATTCATTCTATCAGTACTTAAGCGTAGCCTTAAGTTTTTTGGATCTCCAGCAAATTCAAGATGGTTAATGTTAAAGGTTTTTCATTGTCGAGCATCGGCTGGGTGTCAAAGGTTCTCGTCCTTTTTGCGCCCATCAGAGGCTACATGACAGATCATGAGTTCAGCATCTCTAGAGTTGAAGAATAGTTGCTTCAATCGATCTATTACTGGCAGGTACCACATCACAAGTGCTGGAACTTTTCTTTTGTCGTCATCTTGGTCATACAGACTACTACCAATGCTTTTTTTCATCTTCCTTCCTTTCTTTTCTTTTTGCTGATCCGCATAACCTGAATTGTCACTTTGATCATTCCTTTTGTACCAACTGGCATTACACACTTGACATCTCACGTTGTTTGCGTACTCTTTGCGGTACAATATGCAGTGGTTTGGACAAGCTTGTATTTTTTGTATGCCCAGTGTCAATGGTGACAATAATTTCTTTGCAAGGTATGTGGTAGTTGGCAAATTGTTCGGTTTCGATAATAATTTGGCTAAGAGCTCTAGCAATTCATTGAAGCTAGTGTCTGACCACCCATACTTGGCCTTTAGTGTGAGAAGATCAAGCATCGTTTGCAATATCGTGCATTCCTTATCACACCCATTTGATTCAGCGTATAGAAGGTCTTTCGAAGCCTTATCCAAAATCTGTAAGTTATCTAAGCTTCTCGTTTTGTTCTCTAATATTTTCTCACGCCCAATGTGGCGCAACAGTTCCTCAACAAAATTAGTTGGGATCTATAAAACCCACCCTAAATCTACGCCTGTACACGCTAGGTTTAATTCAAACTCCTCTCACAATATCCCGCTTTAAACCTACATTAAAACCACATCATAAGACCATAAAACTTCCAAAGGTGACATAGATTTACCTTCTGGAGCAATATCCTTTGATTAAAAACAGAATCAAAACTGCCCCTTGTATTCTAAATTTCTCGGCCGCTGTACGGACACACTCTCCGAAACAGAATTAAACATAGTGCCTCGATGGGAGGAAGAGGACGAGTATTTATACACAAACTACTAGTGTCGAACATATTGAGATCATCATAAACGACACAATACAGGCGATAGCAGTGTCGTCTGACCTACGACACCAAAAACCGACACTGCTAAAAGATACTAGTTTCGATTTTTCTTGATGTCAGCCCGACCGACACTGATATATTCATTATCAGAGTCAGTTTTTGTTAGATCACGTTTGTCCAACACTATAGTGTTTCTTTCTAGTGTCCGATGTGGATGGAGTATGCAATGTCCGACACTGCTGTCGTGTTCTGTACTATCGGTTGCTCATGACGTCTACTGGTACCGACACTATTGAATAATGTGAGAAATTAGTGTTATTTTGTAGGATGATGTCACTTGCGTTCGACACTGTTTGGGGGCTATTGAGACTTGTTAGTGTCGGCTGTTACATTCGTCTGATATTGTTATAATTTTTTAGTGACACCGCATGCTCTTTTTGTAGTAGTGAATTAGTAGACCTCTTGCAAATATTAGAATTGTCGGTTAGGAAGTTAATTTGAGTCCCAAGTCCCTTCTAAAGTATTCTTATGCAGGTTGTCAATTTTTCAGCGTTGTAGGAAGTCCAAGTCGTGCAAAACCGAATGAAGTTACCATCTCACATAGAACTCAGAAAATATTCCCATATCTTTTGAATCTATCACAAGTATAATAGTACAAAAAAGCAGCAGTTCCATCGGAAAAAAAAAGCGGTTAGCAGTTAATTAGCAGACATTCGTGATAGATGAACCGCATACCCCCAACTAAGGGAAGGCTATAGGGTGGTGCCGTACCATCATTCTTCGCTTTCCTGACAAGTCCTAAGAACACCATCATCACCAGTTAAATCAATGTGTATCACAATGAAATTATGAAAGGAAAAGTATATGAATTAGGCCTCCTTTGGAACAGGAATTTCAAATAAATCATTTCAATCTCATAGGAAAAACCATAGAATTCAAAATTTTCCCTACAATCTATAGGAGGCCTTAACCAAGGCATATGCTCTCTGTATCTTACAATAATATCATGCTTGTTCAGAATATCTTTTTCACTTCAACAAAATATTGTACTCTCCCAAAGGTTGTCCTCTTCCAGGTCATATTACAACTTCCATTAAGTAAATCCAAGTACATTGCGCAGCCAAAATGGAAGAGTTAAAAAGGTCACGGATGACAACCCGGGAATTCATATTTGAAGCATAGAACTTCTAGCTGACACAGCTTTGAAACTTGCCTGCACTTTTCAGAGATCATGATAACAAAATACGAATGCTGTCATGATTATGTTAGCTTTTACATGGGTTATTATTTCTAGAAGTCAAGAAACCGGTTCGAGCCTCTGTCCCGCACGATTCTCCAAGCATGGAAGCTATATATAAAAAAGAACCAAACAAAAAGCATATGAGCCATCTAGCGCCTTGAAAACATAATGTAACACTTCGTGTTTCGGCGTAAAAGAGCCAATTGTTCATGTCCGAAATCACAGAAAACCGAGCTCAAAAAGAATTTAAACAATTCCAACTAGTTTCAAAAATTAGTTTAAATTTCAAAATGATAGTTCAAAAATTTAAATGAAATGATGTGAAACAAAATTTTAACTTGAAAGTTCATGCAAAAAACTTTAATTTTAGAAGTTTTTGTAAAATTTTATTTAAGGTTTAAAGGTTTCAAATAAATTATGTTTCTCTGAAAAGCTTGCCTAACTTTGAAATTCAATAACTTTTTATTTATTTAGATTTTTAAATTGACTCAAAAATAAGAGTTGTTTCTTTATAAAATTTTTACCACGCTACCAAATTTCAAAATTTTTGGAGCTCAGGAAGGATGCCTTTCAGAATAAAACAAAGAGCAGCGCAGAAAATCAACGAAAATGAGGAAAAAAAGAAATCTCGCGGGACCCACCTGTCAGCCTCCACTCACGGCTCCTCCTCCTACCTCTTGCCAGCGCACCACTGTGCTCCTCTCTCTCTTGCTGCCACCGCGGCTCCTCCTCCTACCTCTTGCCAGCGCACCACTGTGCTCCTCTCTCTCGCTGCCACCGCGACTTCCTCGGTGGAGCTCATGCAAGGGCACCACGCCCACCCGCTGCCACGTCCCAGATGCGCCTTTACTTCACATTCACTCCTTCCATTGCCAGCCTCTTTCTTCCTCTCTCGCTCTCTCATAGCCGGCCGGCACTCACCTCTAGAACACGCCGTGGAGAGCCCTCCTTGAGCCGCCCCAGCTATCTCGCTCGCCCCCCAAGCTGCGCTTCCTCCCTCACGCGCTCTCCCACACCTCAGTTCACCTCCTCCTTGGTAGGATTGGACGGATTTCGTGTTTTCCCCAATTTTAGAGTTCGACCACTGCCGGCCGTTCTCCATCGATTCCGGCGAAGTCCAGTGAGCCTCGCTGCAATCCCTTCAGGATTTGACCTTCTCCCTCCATGGCACCTCTATTGTACCAACTAATCGAACGAGTCCACAAGCTGCAGCGCAGGGATTTGAGAAGAACGTCGCCGTTGGCCACCGAAGCCTGTCACCCCACCGCCGACAACCGGTCTCCGGACTCCCTCATCGCCTACCGCAACCATGCCGACGTTCTCCGTCCTCTAGGGAACCATGCAGTGAAGAAATCTTCGACCCTCGTCCACGGTACTGAACTTCCATCGCCACCGAAGCCCTCCAATCGCCACCGCTCGCCGCCGGTATCCTACAGTAAGAACCCCACCCCATCGACCTCGCCCCTGTCCTCCTGATGCCACGAGTATCGTTTCGGTGCAAGCAACCGTGTGTTTTACCGCTGGCAGCTGCTCTCCGGTGAGAGCGCCGCCCACGGACGGCCACCAGCACCATTGCTACCTGGGACAGAGCCCCACCCCTTTGCGTGGATCTTCTGTGGTCAGAAGATCTGGTGTGGCCAAATCCGTTGCCACTGTGTGGCCGCCCCAAATGGGCCAGAAATCCCTTGTGGCCCAATGTGCGGCCAGGCCCCAGTCCGACTGGAATTTAATTATTTTGCGAATTGATTTATTTATTGCTCAGAAATTCATTAAATCTTGTAAAAATCATAGAAACTTCATATTATCTCGTAAATATGCAAAATAAATTTTTTTAGGATCCTCTCAGCTAGAACTATTTTCTGAAGCTAACAATTTTTCAGTTTGTGCATAAAAATAATTTAAATAATTCATATCACTAAATACTTCATTAATGCATTATCATTATTCTTTGACACGATAAAATATGAAAAATTTTACTTTTCAGTTTATTTTATCAAACTTTCTGTTTATATTTATTTTCAATAAAATAATTTTATAAGCATTTTATTGTATTTAAATGGTTTTTAATTCATTATAAATCCTTTTGATTCCAATAAATCATGAAAATTTCTCAAAAATTTGTTTATAACCTTTCTGATTTTATGCATAACTCAAATTATATTTTATATTTTTGAAAACCATTTTAATGAAGTTTTATAACTAAATTTATGTTCTTTTGAAAATAAAAGCTATCATTGCATGTGCTTTGAATTTGAGTCTTTGACAATTAAAAACAACATAATTCAATACTTTGCATATTATTCATGTTAGGACCCAACCCATCCGAAGAGGAGCGTGAAGTTGTTCCTTTGGCAAAGGAAGCTAACTGTGAGCAAAGCCGAGGCAAGTTCCGTGCATTAACCTCTTTTAAGTTTTTATTTTTATCACTGTGTGTGATTTGGTTAATGCATTGTACATTAGGTATTAAGAGTTGCTTGGAAACCTAGAATTTGAATGCTAGGTACCTTATTACCCATGAAGAGTGTTGTTGATACGGGTAACTCGATGTAGAGCTAGGCTATGAGTTCTAGTAAACTGTAGAAGTCAAGTGAATGAGAAACCTCACTCGCGAGCTATAGGTTTTATATTGTACCACACTTGAATAAACCTGAGACCAGGTGGGGATAAAGTATAGGAGGGTTTGAGAAGGCAGGGCCTTCACGGTGGTAGCCTCGTCTGTGTCGCTTAAAGAACAATTCGAGTGTGGCCCTGTTGAACAAGTTTGAACAGTATTGAATGCATACTGGGGACACGGGACCCAAGAAACCGACATAGAAAAACACCGTAGCGATTGGACGATCCCCACCTCTATTTTGGCTGCGGCGGAGGAGAGCCTTCTGTCTAACCATGGATAGATCCAAGAGATTATCGCATAGAGGACCCTGTGCTCAGGAGAGGTGCGCTTACTCGGACCGGCCCAATGGGTTGAGTGAAAGGTGGTCATGTACGGCTTCTGAGAAGCACGTACATATCGTATATTTCGTGTTTTTTCAGCTGGTGTAAATCGATTATAATCATTGCCCCTCACAGTAACGAGTATCGTTTGTTCACTGCGTCATGTCGTAGTAAAAACATGACTAATAATAATAATAATAATAATAATGGTTTCCTTAGAATAGCAATTGCTTGACAACCATGTTTGATATAGTTTTATAGCGTAAATTAAATTTTCATTTCATAAACTTAATTTACCGCTAAAACTTGAATATAAAGACTCACTATATTAGTGTTGATTTTGCAAATGGCCATCCCATGTTAGTCAGCCTCATCATATCTTTGGAGTCGGCTGTAGTTGGTCATGTTGATGGGTAAGACTTGCTGAGCATTTGAATGCTCAGGGCTTGGCTCTTTGTGGTTTTAGATGCAGGTGGTTTCTCTCTCCCTCCTCAGGACTAACTAGCAGAAGCAATCTCGAGGGTAGTTATATCTGTTAGAAGCCTCGCTCGCCGCGCTGCTGTTTGTGTGCTGTTAGAGGATGCAACATATGGGCTCAATGGCATCTTATGCATAGTCTCTAGGAGACCCTAATTTAGGTTCTCGCTTTTGCGCTTTCAAAAATCTTGGTTTTATAAACTTAAGCAATAGTTTGTAGCATATTTTATCGTGCTTGAGCTGTACTGTTAGTCCTCGCCTCGTCGAGTGACACCCGATAAGATTCTGTGATCGATGGATCGTCTGTTCTATGGGGCGGTCTGTCACAGTGTAGTATCAGAGCGATATCAGGAACAGTACGACTTTAAAGCTATTTTCAAAAAGCAAACTACGTTGAAAAACCCTAGTTATGCCCAACTAAGGTCTATATTAGTTTTGACTGATCAGGTGGCTGTTGTCCGAGTGTGCTAACTGCCAACCCTTAGATGGCGTAGAAATGGAGTTGAGAGAACGTGTTCGCCACCGAGCTCACGTACGGTCAACTATATTAGCCAAGTTTTTATTTTGGTGAGGATTGATAGGACGATTGCATATTGAGCATTTGCATTTAAAAACCGTAAATAACCAAATCATCTAAAAAGAAATCTCCTGTCTTGTGTTAAAAGTTTTAAAAAGTTTGAAAAGTTTTGACCTAGCCAACTTTGGGGCAAAGCCGCTTTAAATTTCAACTGCTATTGCAGTTAGGACAGATTGCATAAAAATTTGTGAAGCCCTTATGCTTCTGAAGACTATGTGGATGGTCTGAACGTCTAGATTTTTGGTAGAGTGGTTCGTGAAGAAGACGAAGAAGTCTTAAGTGATTAGCAGGTAGGAATGCCTTTACCTTAGCCAACCTTGACCCAAGTTATCGCGGCTATGCTTTAGTCGTAGAAAGAGCAGATGCAAGAAGTCAATTCAAAACTCTACTAGGCAGAATGGTTGTCTTCGCTTGGCCCTTCTAGCCCATGATTTCCCGTCATCAATTTTTTAACTCCAAGAATTTAATTTTCAGTGTCTTTACTTTCAAAATTGTTGTCCGACCCTTGTGTTCCTACCTCCATCATGAGTATTTTGATGTAACTTGTGGTGCATCTGTTCAAAAAAATCTGCGACCATACCGAATCCTGCGACTTTATGCCCTTTGAAAAATCCATAGCTCCATCATTTCTTGACCAATCTTCAAGATTAAGGACTCCATAGAAAGGTTATGATATTCCCTACAGGTTTAGTAGTCAAAGTTCTCTAGGATTCACACCATAAACCTTGCTAAATGCCCAAAACCCATTAAAACCTCAATTTGTCCAAGACCGAATTTCAGCACTCGACTGTCACCTTTCAAAGAGACCATCTTTTATTCTAATTATCGTATGAGGACAAGTGAACATCCGTTGGAAAGCTATAGAAGTCCTCTATGGCTTCATTATTCATTTCCCTTAATTCTACCCCCAATAATGTCAGAGTCAAACTTTTTGACTGCTGCCACTCTGAAACAGAATTCACACTAGTCTGTTTTACTCCCTTGGTGCTCTGGCATTTTACTCCAAATCTTCCCTTCCTACTTTCATTAGCACTGTTTGTCGATCAGTCATCTGTTGCGGCTGTGCAATAGTGATCATCATAATTCTTTCCACTCGTATGACGTATTCATTTGTTGTCGAGCTGCCGTCTTTTGCCAGCTTTGAAATCTTTCTAGATCATACCTTGGAATCAAATTCTCTTTTTCTCAAGCTCCTCTTGTCTCTAATAAGATGGCATGAGCGATACGCATAGTTGCATGCCTAAGCCTGCCCATCGTTGCTACTATGCACCTTGGAACATTTCATTTTGCACCATTGGGCATATGCACCATAAGTACATAATGCATCACAGCATATGCATCATTCAAGTGCACCCTTATGCATCATTCATATGCACCATGTCATATGCATCATTTCATATACACCATTATGCGCCATGTGTCAGTATGCATGCATATCTCTGCATGTGCACTATAGCATCAATGCATTGCATCATGAGAGACATGTTGACCCATGCCATCCTATCCATACTGTCAAGTTCCTTGTTCTTTCTGAATTATACATCCCTATTTTACGTCATCTTGGAACTCATCGATCTAAACTTCTTTTGTGCAAACCCTACGTAAGAATATCGGCTATTGCTAGGTTTAACCCCCACTAACCATCTCTGTGTCCAACCATAATCTATCTGTTCTTAAAAAAAATCCTACCTTGAACGAGCTAATAGCTCTAAACCCTTGATCTTTTACTCAGCGAAATAACTCATCTCGTTCTTTTCTATTTTAATAGCTGTCTTCCTCAAGCTAGATTTGTTTGCCAACCCATTAGCAACTACTTAAAATCCTGGTCCCCTTTCCCTTAATTTAGCTTGTTGTTAAGCTCCCTAAAATCACGATTTTATTTTAATTGTGCCGGTTCGCCCAGGTGCTTCTCAAACCAAAATTGTGGCACGGAGAGAAACTATTCCTTTGACATGGATAAAAGATCCAATTATAATATACTTCTGAACGGATGGCGTATTATCCGGAGTACGCAACCGGAATGGAGAATATTGTACTTCGAGTTTCTCATCTAAACATCCAGTCTCAAAACCAACTCGAGTTGAGACAGATATCTATACTCTTCTTGTTTAGTGTCAATTATTTCTTTTGAGCCTGATACCGTTAGTTTGTACCCAACTCGAATCTAGAGAATCATCGTGTCTCCGTATAAAACTTTCGCGTATCTCTATTATCGAACTCATGTGCTACGAGATTGTTGCCGTGCAACCCTTGTCCAACTCCTTGTTTCATCTCCATCTCAATTTATTTCTAGAAATTCCCCTCCTTATTGGATCGATCCTAACCGTTGGTGAATCTTGTATCCTTTAATCCCGCATAGGAAATGAGTGCAACACCTCGGATTCAAAAATAAGTTAGCTCCGTGAATTTTAAATATTTCCAGTCATTGCAAAGTCCATTACTCAAAATGGCTGAGGGCTGCGAATAACCTACAATGATCTTTTCCCTGTGTTGCAGTTAAAGGAACACTTGGATGATCAAAGAATACCTGCACGTGCACTTTCTAGAGTTCCTTCAATCTCGCTGAGGTTTTATTTTATTTTCCCCCTCTTCCGTTGTACATCTCGGGGCGAGATTTTTTTAAGGGGGGAGGGCTGTAACACTTCGTGTTTCGGCGTAAAAGAGCCAATTGTTCATGTCCGAAATCACAGAAAACCGAGCTCAAAAAGAATTTCAACAATTCCAACTAGTTTCAAAAATTAGTTAAAATTTCAAATTGAGAGTTCAAAACTTTAAATGAAATGATGTGAAAAAAAATTTAATTTGAAAGTTCATGCAAAAACTTGAATTTTAGAAGTTTTTGTAAAATTTTATTTAAGGTTTAAAGGTTTCAAATAAATTATGTTTCTCTGAAAAGCTTGCCTAACTTTGAAATTCAATAACTTTTTATTTATTTAGATTTTTAACTTGACTCAAAAATAAGAGTTGTTTCTTTATAAAATTTTTACCACGCTACCAAATTTCAAAATTTTTGGAGCTCAGGAAGGATGCCTTTCGGAATAAAACAAAGAGCAGCGCAGAAAATCAACGAAAATGAGGAAAAAGAGAAATCTCGTGGGACCCACCTGTCAGCCTCCACTCACGGCTCCTCCTCCTACCTCTCGCCAGCGCACCACTGTGCTCCTCTCTCTCTCGCTGCCACCGCGACTTCCTCGGTGGAGCTCATGCAAGGGCACCACGCCCCACCCGCTGCCACGTCCCAGACACGCCTTTACTTCACGTTCACTCCTTCCATTGCTAGCCTCTCTCTTCCTCTCTCGCTCTCTCTTTCACAGCCGGCCGGCACTCACCTCTGGAACACGCCGTGGAGAGCCCTCCCTGAGCCGCCCCAGCTATCCCGCTCGCGCCCCAAGCTGCGCCTCCTCCCTCGCGCGCTCTCCCACACCTCGGTCCACCACCTCCTTGGCTGGATTGGACGGATTTCGCGTTTTCCTCAATTTTGGAGTTCGACCACCGCCGGCCAATCTCCATCGATTCCGGTGAAGTCCGGTGAGCCTCGCTGCAATCCCTTTAGGATTTGACCTTCTCCCTCCAGGGCACCTATATTGTACCAACTAATCGACCGAGTCCACAGGCTGTAAGCCTGTCACCCCGCCGCCGACGACCGGTCTCCGGACTCCCTCATCGCCTACCGCAACCATACGAACATTCTCCGCCCTCTAGGGAAGCTTGCAGTGAAGAAGTCTTCGACCCTCGTCCTCGGTACTGAACTTCCGTCGCCGCCGAAGCCCTCCAGTCGCCACCGCCGGTATCCTACAGTGAGAACCCCAACCCGTCGACCTCGCCCCTGTCCTCCTCATGCCACGAGTATTGTTTCGGAGCAAGCAACCGTGTGATTCACCGCTGGCAGGTGCTCTCCGGCGGGAGCGCCACCCACGGCCGACCACTGGCACCATTGCCGCCTGGGATTGAGCCCCAACCCTTCGCGTGGATCTTCTGTGGTCAAAAGATCTGGTGCGGCCAAATCTGTGGCCGCCCCAAATGGGCCGGAAATCCCCTATGGCCCAATGTGCGGCCAGGCCCACATCCGACTGGAATTTAATTATTTTGCGAATTTATTTATTTATTGCTCAGAAATTCATTAAATCTTGTAAAAATCATAGAAACTTCATATTATCTCGTAAAAATGAAAAATAAATTTTTTTAGGATCCTCTCAACTAGAACTATTTTCTGAAGCTAACAATTTTTTAGTTTGTGCATAAAAATAATTTAAATAATTCAGATCACTATTCATTAATGCATTATCATTATTCCTTGACATGATAAAATATGAAAAATTTTACTTTTCAGTTTATTTTATCGAACTTTCTGTTTTAGAAAAAGTTTATATTTATTTTCAATAAAAATAATTGTATAAGCATTTTATTGTATTTAAATGGTTTTTAATTCATTATAAATCCTTTTGATTCCAATAAATCATGAAAATTTCTCAAAAATTTGTTTATAACCTTTCTGATTTTATGCATAACTCAAATTATATTTTATATTTTTGAAAATCATTTTAATAATGTTTTATAACTAAATTTATGTTCTTTTGAAAATAAAAAGCTATCATCGCATATGCTTTGAATTCGAGTCTTTGACAATTAAAAACAGCATAATTCATTACTTTGCACATCATTCAAGTTAGGACCCAACCCATACGAAGAGGAGCGTGGAGTTGTTCCTTTGGCAAAGAAAGCTAACTGTGAGTAAAGCCCAAAAAAGCCCCGTGCATTAACCCCTTTTAGGTTTTCATTTTTATCACTGTGTATGATTTGGTTAATGCATTGTGCATTAGGTATTAAGAGTTGCTTGAAAACCTAGAATTTGCATGCTAGGTACCTTATTACCCATGATGAGTGTTGTTGGTACGGGTAACTCGATGTAGAGCTAGGTTATGAGTTCTAGTAAACGGTAGAAGTCGAGTGAATGAGAAAACTCACTTGCGAGGTATAGGTTTCATTTTGTACCACACTTGAATAAATCTGAGACTGGACAGGGATAAAGTATAGGAGGGTTTGAGAAGGCAGGGCTTCACGGTGGTAGCTCCATCTGTGTCGGTTAAGGATCGATTCGAGTGTGGCCCTCTCTGCCGCCAGCCATGTGCGCCCACCAACTCACGCCTGCGCTGTCCGTCGCATCCCGTGTTTGCCGCGCGCCTGCCAACACGTCGTCCTGTCCCGGCTGCTCCTTGCGTGTCCGGTCCCGCCGCAGTCGCCGTTTCGCGCAAGCATCTTCCCCGTCGAACTCAACATCATCACACGACGCCTTATATGTAAGCTTCAGCGTGGATCCATGAATCCACCGGGTGCATAAGCTCAAAAGATATTTTGAGTCTTTTTTCTATTTCTTCAGTATTTAAAATAAACTCATAATCCTATAACCTACTCCCTCGAGTTTCATAATTCTTATCATTTTTTACAAGACTATGTACAGATATTAGTAATATAACTTACAAATATGTTTCAAGTTGTCAAGTTTGAAAATGTGAAGAATATATGATTAGATTTGTTTTAAAAAATAGTTTCATAAAGATATACACATGTTGCTTTTAAATATTTTTTAATAGAAGTCAAAGTTGTATTTTTGAGACATGTCATTATCCAGAACAATAAAATTTATGGAATCGGAGGAAGTGTGCGAGTTGGATTTGTTCGATTGAAGTCTAGACCCATAAGCAAACAAACTGACCCAACATTAATGTTTGCTATTCCGCTGATTACATTGTAGCCTAATCCTGAAGTATAGGAAGGAATCAGCCATCAACATTCGTTCAAATCGAGAAGAAGCTGCCAATTACCATTGGCATGGCATGCCTGTGACTCAATCCCTCAAAGTATGGGACAAGAATTAGTCACCGGCACTATCGATATAAATGTTTGTCCTCTTTGTGGGACCGGCAATCACCGATGCCGCCATGACCTAATTCTTAGAGTATGGGAGGGGACAAGACGATGATCGATACATCAACAGTGAGCCATGGAATTGAACTATGAGTGTTCACTATGGATCCTATTTCACCTTGATCCCACCTCCGTTTTGGTCTCCTCCCATTCTGGATCCTATATATTGCCGCGCGAGTGGATTGGCCGCATTCATCTTCTATACATTAGTTAGGGCCATCACTAGGATGTTCGACTTCTTCTGGATAATGTTGAACGTTGATAGCTGTTGAGGAGCCCGATCATTCGGTGAGGTGATAACTATCGATTTGATAGAATCAACTCTCACGATTCGACTACAAACGAACAGGTCATGTGCGCTTTAGCAATCGCAGAACTAACTCCGAATGGTTATTGACCTCGCTGAAACAGCAAGATCAACCTGATCACAAAGATCAATTTCTACAAGCAATCGAAGAACAAGCAAGAACAAAATAGACAAACTGAAATCTATCAAATGTGAGGTTCTCAAAAGCTGTCTAATAGGGGGTCGTTGGACACAATTGAAGATCAGAAAGTTTGCACAAGAGCTAAATTATATCAAAAGAAAACCCAAGTGTTCTTGGTGGTGGCTGGACCTTTAAATAGGGTGGAGGATGACCAGGGGTGCTGAGGTCGTCCTCAAACCCTAAGACGCGCTCCTAATGGGCTCCACTTGATACACGGGTCAAAGGATCAAGTTGGGGTGACATAGTGCCTTCTGTATTAAAATGACTATTGGCACTGACTCCGATCATGTATAAAGGTGAGGCTAGATCTATTTGAAAGTAGACTTTATCAGCTTTCAATAATGTACTTAAACATCCGAATTGGATTCCATATGAAGTCGAGGCTTCTGTAACAAGTTTGTATTGTTCAACAGTCTGAATCTACCGTGTGTGAATATTTTCATTGGAGTCCACATCAGAAGGTATGATGTCCACATTATCCTCCTCACTTGAATTATAGTCGTCCTCGACTCAAGTTTAGATTGCAAAACAACCACTTCACTATGCCCTACAGAAATTATGAAAGGTGGAGGCCACGGGGGTTTGTATGTGATCTCATCATCCTTCCACACTAGATTTGAAGTCGTCTTCAACTCAAGTTCAGATTGCTGAACTGCCACTCCACTGTGCCCTATAGAAATCATGAAGCCACAGGAGTATTCTGATGACGTCAAGTGGCGCAGCAAGGACATATAATATCATTCTCCCCTTTGTAGCAAGCCGTCCGCGGCTTGATCTACTGGTCGGCAAAGTTGCTTGTGGTCGTATTCGAACGAGTGATGAGCACAAATACAGGCCACAGTAAAATTTTCTCCTATGTTCTGAGCTGCTCTTGTTGATAGAACACAAAACTAGAGAAACTTTGCAATCCATTGTTTGTGTTAGTGCACGTCATTGTTTGATTCTGATTGTGCATTTCAAAATTGTCTTTCAGATTAGAGCATATGAAGATTTCGGACACTAAGAAATCTCCTTTGCCAAATGAATGAAAAATACAGTAGCCCAAACATTGCAGACTATAATTTTGAAATAATTTCCTTTCCAAATAATCTAGGTTACAAGGAACATCAAATTCAATATATTCTAATGAAGTTAAAGAAGATTTGAGCTCAAACTTTTTCTCGTTCATTTCAGTGCAATGAAAAGGTCTATTCTCAATAGTGTATACTCAACTACAGCATTTTGAACACCATGCACTAGTTATGTTTGTGGGATCAAAATCATCGTAAGAGAAATGTGCAGTTCGTAACAAAGCATAAGCCATTGGAGGCTTAACTAAGCATTGCAAAATACTAATATGAATAGTGGGCAATTGCAATTTAGCACAAGCAGTATTAGAGTATTCAGATGTGGTCAGGGACTCACAATGTGTATCATGTTTCTTACTCTTTATTGTAGTGGGCACCACACAAGCATCATTATTCATATCCTTCATTTTCTCAAGTAGCTCGATATCCCGTTCAGACTTATGCTCACTCTCCTGCAAGATGTTAGGCATAGGACAAGAAACAAACGAGTGCTCTCTATCTAGTTGTGCTATTTTAGTAACAGGTAAAGTATCACACAACTCTTCTTTATTACATTTTCCTTTTGACAAAGGCACATCCACAATATATTCCACAAATTTGTGATGGTGATTATTCATGCTTGTATCTTTAGACGATAAAAGTTGATTTTTAGCATTACAAGCAAGCAAATTGAAGGATCAAAGACACCGAGAAGGGGGTTGAATCGCTGGACTTATAGCACTAATTTTGCAACGAACTTAAACTATAAGACTCGATCACAATGGAAGCACACCTAAGCAAGTCTAGTAGACCAAGACCCTTAACAATGCTAGTGAAAAGATAATAACAACAAGCAAGCACTATCACGATAGCCACCAAGACGAATCAAAGAACAAACTATCACACTACTCAACGGCAAGTAAATACGGCAAGTAAAGAGAGTGAGACAGAGAGTGCTCACTGATTCTTTCTTGAGGTCTTGAAAGGTATGCGCCTTCCCCTAATCCTTGTTGAACCACTCCCGTCGGAGTCTTGGTTCCACCCGTCGTTCCCGGAACGATGCTCACAAGGGCTGGCTGTCACACACATTGTTCCCGGAACCACTCTTGGAGTGAAGTCATCGACGGCCTAGCTGTCACACACAATACCCAAGCGCTAGAGCAAGCCTCTAAGGCTCGGGCGCTCCCTCTTGGTATCCCTTTCGAGCGAGAGACTTAGAACCGCGTACAAACTTGGTGATGTCTTTCACAATCTCCTCGGAAGCTTGATTACTGACTCTTAACCGATTTAGGCTGCCCACATCAAGAATAATAGACAAAGATCACTCCTCTCAAGCCCTACAAGCTCTAGAAATATATGAATGCTCCCAATCACTTTTCTACTAGCACCAAAGATCTCCAATCTTGCAATGTCCTCTCCTGGTAGTGTCCTTTAGCCTCTCACAAGTTTCCTTCTATCTTCTCAGACTGTAGGCACCCTGAAAAACTCTCTCTCCATGGTTTAAATAGGCTTCAAGCTCAGAAACAACAGTTGGGACATAATGTCATAAAGCTGACTGGTTTATGCAATCACCGGATTGTCCGGTGACTGGACCATCGGACTGTCCGATGATTCTTCTTCCTTCTCAGCCTGAGAAAGACCCTCTCTGAAATTCATTTAATAGGACACCAGACTATTCGGTGCATACCTTCATCGGACTGTCCGATGACTTTCACTTTGGATCCCCAGAGACATCTTCTTTGGACTTCGGCTTCGAGCTCATCGGACTGTCCGGTGACTGCCACACCAGACTGTCCGGTGTCTTCACTGCAGCAACTCTAGAGACCACCTCTCTCTAGACTCTGAAGTTCTGGCTCACCGGACTGTTTGGTGACCGCTTTTTCAACTGAATCTTTTCTCTGGTCTTCATCTTCGCTTTCTTTGCCATCTTTAGTACTTTTTGAGAATCTAAAGAGTACTCACACCCTCTAACACTTGTATGACAGGAGAAAAATGACATTACCCTCTTAATAGTACTGGTGTTCTTATGTACTCTCTAGCTAGTCCTTAGCATTGATCCTCCAACGTCCGAAAACTCCTCTTCAAGGGTTCGTCCTTGTCATCCACCGAGGAAGCCCAGAAGCCCACCATATTGATGTAGAATTAGCGGGGTGGTACCTACAATCACAACCGTTACCTATGATGTTCATTGAATCACCAAAAATCCATTTATACCTTTTGGGGGACTTCAAAGATCATGAGGCTAACACAAATACAAGTGAGAGATTGAGTTGTAAGTCTGACAAATGAGCAAAATTTGAATTTCAAAATTGAGACCTTTTATAAATCTACTCATTGTATCTTTCCGACATTAATCTAAGCCACCAAACATGACACAGACCTTAAAGTCATGAAAGTATTCTTTAACAGTCATCCTATCCGACTTCAAGTTGTCTAATTTGGCAAGCAAGTGATCAGCATAATATTCAAGAATAAAAACATCTCTAAAATGATATTTGAAATCTTTCCAAGATTCTAAAACTTTATTGCGCATACAAATATATTTTCATTAAAGCAAAGCACTTTTAGTCAAAACACTTGAAGCAATGTAAATCTTTTCTTTTTTAGACAAGTCATGTTCAACAAATTCTTTATCTCCATTCAAATCCCAATCAATCTATACATGAGGATCAAATTTTCCAGCAAAAAAAGGTATTGGCGAACTGATGACATGTAAAATATCATCATTTAACTCATGTTGAAGCATTTGCACATCTTAGTGGGGGTGTAAGCCACCAACTCCCTTTTGCTTGATTGTACCTATCATGGTTAGCAAACAACAAAATAATTGACAACAAACTAGGTTGTGTTCAACTCGGTTTCCCTCAAGTCTGCTCAACTCAGTTCTTACATGTTCTTACCAAACCAATAGAGGTGATTTGTAACCAATGATGTCAACCACCGAAGATTAGTGGAGCGATTGCCAGAGACACAAACTCAGTTTGCTGTAGAAATCTATGGAGCTAGGACAGTTTCACTTTGTAGCAAGGGTTAGCACAATCAATTCAAAAAATACAATATTGAATAAGTGCTCAAAATATCAGTATGCATTGCTGCTACAAGGAAGAAACATAGCAAATGGTGCACTAAGAAAAATGTGACTCGATGCAAGCAACCAAAAGATTCTCACACCAATGATGAGGACATCACTCCTTTAGATACACACAAGACTTCTCAAATTAGTATTGATGAAACTCACGCACGACAGTTGAGATTAGAGGTGAGCTCTTTTCTAAACACATGTCTTTCTTCTTTTGAGAATAGATTGCTACCTAATGACTTTATCATGATTAGTAATATTGGAGAGGGTCAAGGGAAGCATGAAGCAAGACTTGGAGATGCTCAAGATCAACAAGGCACATTCGACCTCGGAGGAGATCCAATCCAACTCGAGTTCGAGTCTGATTCGAACTCCAGGAGCAGCCTACACTAAAACAGATGTCTCGGTCGCATATGAGCTCAGTTTTGGACGTTCTAGATATGTATGGAAAGCTAATGCGATAAGCTTTCCAACAGATCTAATCCCGTGCAAAAATAATTTCTAGATCTTTAGGAATCACTGAAACAAGATACATCTAGAAATTGCCCTGGTGCTGTGACACTATCTTTTGGCCTTTGGGCCGTGTATCTTTTTTAGGCCCATTAGTATTAGGGTTTCTCTCTAATAACGTCTCAACCTCTATATAAACAGTAACCTCAATCATTAGAGATAGGTTTTGATTATTTTTCATCTATTATCAAACAGTTTTGTCGTTTGACGGTTTGTTGGTTTTTCAACTTTGTGATTGAATTCAGATTTCACAATTGAGTTGCGTTCTTCTTTGTTCTTGCTTGTATTCTTTGATTCACAGGCTGAGATTAGCCTTCTTGACAAGGTCAATCGTGCGTGCACGGTTGATAACCAGAGGCTGCGATTGTGGGTTTTGAATGTGTTGATTTGAGGCTAGATCGATTGTGTGTCGCATCTCCATCAAATCGAGAGTTACCACGATCCGAAGAAAGATTGGAAACCACGTACACATCAACCAAGTACTAGAAGAGAGATCGATTGTGTGTTGCATCTCCATCAAATCGAGAGTTACCACGATCCGAAGAAAGATTGGAAACCACGTACACATCAACCAAGTACTAAAAGAGACGCTAATTTACTACGCAAGGCAGAATACAAGTTTCTACCCTAAGTAGTATGAAATAACTAATCTCAAATGATGAATGGATTTTGTATTTCAGATTACAGACACCAGAGCTCTTTTGTGATTGTGACGTGCCCGGGTGAACTTTTGTGGCAAGGTTGGATCTGTTGGAAAGAAAACTCCTTGAGCATTTGAGATTGTGCTCAAACGTTCGAAATAAACAACGGATGAAAGAAATATGACTATTTTGTTCTGCAATAAAATTTGATCTACTGGATTTTGCCCTGATTCTAGAGGTTTGTTTTCTGTTTTTTCTTGATTGTTTCCTGATTCCGTGAGATCACAAATTTTGATTTGTTTTTAATTCTTTCTTTCTTTAACAGATTTCATCTAGATTTTTGCCAAAGGAAAAGATTGCGTTTCACATATGAAAAGTTTAAAGGTATGATTATGAAAAGTAAAATATGGTGCGAAACAATAACTCTAACTGATGCAATGCAGCACGAACTCAACAAAGCAAAATGCTGAAAAGAAGATGCAAAGGCTAAAAGGGCTAGGACAGCGGGAAAAATTCAAGTATTTTTTTTGGCCTTTATGTGAATAGTAGGAATATGAACGAGAAGGGATAAATCTCACTGAGCAATTTGGAAGCTGATACCACTTGATAGGTGTTGAGGTGCCCGATCCTTCGGTAAGATGATAACTATCGATTTGGTGAAGTCAACCCTCACGACCCGACTACAAACGAATAGGTCGTGTGCACCTTAACAATCGCATAACCAACACCAAATGGTTATTGATCTCACCAAAACAGCAAGATCTATCTAATCACAAAGATCAATTCCTGTAAGCAATCGAGAATAAGTAAGAACAAGATAGGCAAACTGAAATCTCTCAAATGTGAGGTTCTCAAAAGCTGTCTAATAGGTGGTTGTTGGACACAACTGAAGATCAAAAAGTTTGCACAAGAGCTAAACTATAACAAAAAAATCCAAGTGTTTTTTGTGGCAGCTGAACTTTTAAATAGGGTGAAGGACAATCAGTGGGTGCTGGGGTCGTCCTCAAATCCTAAGACGCGTCTCTAATGAGTTCAAGATACATGGGTCAAATGTCTAAGTTGGGGTGACGTAGCACTTTTTTATTAAAACGATGATTGACGCTGACTCCGATCTCGTATAAAGGTGGGGCTGGATTTATTCGAAATTAGATTTCATGAGCTTTTCAGAATGTATTTAAATATTCGAATTGGATTTCATACGAAGTCGAAGCTTCTGTTGCAAGTTTGTATTGTTCAGCAGTTTGAATTCACCGTGTGTGAATATTTTTATTAAACTCCACATCAGAAAATATGATGTCTATATTAAACATGGGTTGAAGGTAGAACGTCACGTTCATCCTCCTATATAGAAACACATTGCACTACCCCACGACATTTAGAAGATGGTGAACTTATGCTTGTGGCCCCACGTGGTCATGAACATGAACTCCAGTTAGATTTGGCGTCTAAATCCTCCTGCATAATCGTTATTAAGCGCTTGAATTGTAGCTCTAGTTGCAGTGTGACGAGATGACATTGAGTACCATAATCTTGTATCTTCTAGGTCGAGGTTGCGGTATTCTCTAAAAGGAGCCAAGGGAATTGACGCCTCGCTACCGTCCTTGCGGCTGATACATGTGCTCTTTTCGGAACTCAAACGCTACTCTGATTGCAGTAAAGTTCTTTTGCAGTTTAAGAAATAAACAACTAAAAGTCCCTTTTGACAGAGCTGTTAGCTCTGAATCTCAAACAAAATTAGAAGAGCACTATTAAACATTGTTTTTTTTTTCGTGGCAACAAGATGGCGCAAAAGTATTTTGGCGCGACGGCGTCCGTCTCCCCCCCGCCCCGCGCGGTGCGCTCCACCACTACGGTACTACCGCTGCCAGCCGCACCCCACTCTCTGAGTCCCTTCGCCGCAATCAATCCAAAGACCTGTCCATAGACCGCGCGCACACTTTCCATTTTGGACCGACCCCAATCCCAGCGACCTATCGTCCCCGCACCATCCCTGAACCGCGCCCACGCACGGGCCGGTTACCCCGCACGCAACGGCGCCCACGAGGCCGCGGCGCAGGAGCGAAGCGATTTTCTAGCGTTGTTAAAAGCGCGACGGCACACGCTCGCGATCTAGGCCTCCCGCCGTCTTCCCTCGCCTCGTTCGCGTCGCCGCCTCCGCTCCCGGGCGAGCGCAGGCTGCGACAGCGCGTTCCCCATCGGATCCGGAAGCAGCAGGAGTAGGGGGAGATGGCGGAAGCGAAGCAGCAGCCGCAGGCGGCGGCGGCAGCCACGACCGGCATCTGGAAGACCGTCAAGCCCTTCGTCAACGGTGGCGCCTCCGGGATGCTCGCCACCTGCGTCATCCAGCCCATCGACATGGTCAAGGTGGGAACCGGAGCCGCGTGCCCCGATTTTTTCGCTTCGCGCTTGCTATTGTGCGAGCTGGGATGTTGGGATCGGTAAGGGTGGTGGTTGGCTGTGGTAGATCTGGGGGGACGGTACATGCTTGGTGCGTCAGCTGATGGGTTGGATCTGATCTCTTGATTGATGTTGGCCTTGGTTCAGCGTAGTGGAACTGAGCTTGATGTACGGGTGTGGCTAGCCGTAGATCCATGGGAATCGGAGGAAATGGATCCTAGATGCATGTGCTGGTGGCAGGTGAAGCTATCAATCTTGTCGACGGCGTGATACACTTGTTTACCACGGTATAATTGGCTCGTTGTAGTTCTGCTTAGGTTGTTGCATTCAGTTTATTCAACCGATGTGTGGCTGTGGTAGGCCTTCTTTTTGTCTTGCCGTTTAGTTTTATTGGGTTGAATTTGCGAGTCGATGTTGACCGCCAGATAGATTCCTCGCGGATCTTCTTTTGTAGTAGTATGTTGATCCGATATGTCCTGTTATATGTAGCCGTTTTGGAAATTTTGTCAGTGGCTGGCTTGAAGTGAACAGGCCCATGAGACAATCTGAAATTCATCAATGGAGATTTATCAAAAATCTTTAAATCGCTGGTCATGGATTACGATTGCACATACAATTTTGCTACTAAAATGAACTGTAGGTAGTAAGAAAAACGGGAAGGAGATTCATGTCTCAGTTTATTTCAGCTTTGAAACTAACTTGGTGGACATCCTTGTCATGGTGTGGAACTGTGGATTGCTTGTATTTTAGTAGGTTGGGTTCTTTTAACACTTGGGGTCTGTATCCAGTCCATCATATAATTATTCTTGTTTCTATCACAGGTGAGGATCCAGTTGGGTGAGGGCTCTGCAGCTCAGGTCACAAAGAACATGCTTGCAAATGAGGGGATCGGTTCCTTCTACAAGGTTTGTTCTTCTGGTGTGCTTATATCATCTTTTACAGTCTTTAACACTTATGCTTTTGTTCTGACCTTGTGCCGAGTAGAATTCCCATATTTTCTTTTGAGAGAACCCCTTTGCATTTAAAAGAATGAAGTATGCAGATGGACACACCATTGCACACATACACAATGTATTGGACTTGATTCCTTGACCGCCTTATTGTTTTGCAATTAGATATTATATCCATTAGATATTTATGATTTTTACATCCTTAATGCTAGATTCATGTATGGTTGGAAAATGCAGTATGTTTATATATGGTAACTACATCCTGAGTTTGCATAACATTATTTCAGGCATGTGTTTTGCATTTCTTGTTTGTTTGACTATATTGGATTGGTAAAAAGCTTCAATTTCGTGAAAAATTTATTGGCAGGGTCTGTCAGCTGGTTTGCTTAGGCAGGCGACTTACACAACTGCTCGTCTTGGATCCTTTAGGTTTGTATTTTTATTTGTTTATGGGGTAACATTTTAGACTTAAACAATTTGTTCTGTTTGTACAAAAATCTCTTAATTCTAATCTTTAGTTGTATTCTATAATTTATATCTGTATATGTTGAAAAAAGGTTGCAGTTTTTTGTTTTTTGGGAATAAAAAAAGGATTGCAGTTGCTATTGTCATTTATGTTTCGTATCTTGATGGCTAGACAATGTTGTTTGAAGTTCTGATGAGTGTCAATCAGGAATAAAGTTGCTATTGTCATTTTATGTTTCTTATCTTGATGGCTAGACAATGTCGCTTGCAAGTTCTTATGAGCGTCAATTCACGTATCTGACTTCTGCTAGTTGCATTCCATAATTACTATTTATATGTAGAAAAGGGCTGCAAAAAGTTTGTGTTAATTGACTTTAAATATGATCTTTTGTTATTGACCTTGCAATTATTACCGACTTAATAATATGCTATGACAAGCAGTGTCAGTACTTCAATAGGATGAATTTGTTTTTATGAAGTTGTATTGTGTATGACAATACTAGTTGAATTATTTTTTTGTTATTTGTGAAGTAAAAGTTTATCTTCTTTCTAACAATACAAAGATAAATTTCAAACTATATAAATGGGATTTATTTTTCAGGGTTCTAACAAACAAAGCAGTTGAAAAGAATGATGGAAAGCCATTGCCACTGATCCAGAAAGCTTTCATTGGCCTGACTGCTGGAGCAATTGGTGCTTGTGTTGGTAGTCCTGCTGATTTGGCACTCATTAGAATGCAAGCTGATTCAACCTTGCCTGCTGCACAAAGGCGCAACTACAAGAATGCTTTCCATGCGCTCTACCGTATTACTGCTGATGAGGGAGTTCTTGCACTATGGAAGGGTGCTGGTCCAACTGTGGTGAGAGCTATGGCACTGAATATGGGTATGCTTGCTTCTTACGACCAGAGTGTTGAGCTATTCAGAGACAAATTTGGTGCAGGCGAAGTTTCTACTGTCATTGGTAAGGCTCCAATATAGCCCTTACAATTTATTGCGCTCTACCATGGAAGTTGCCTGTTCATTTGTTTTAGTTTCTTCAGCTGATATTTTCCTTGCACATGTTTGGGAATGTGGTGCTGTTTGCACAAATTATTGAGCTTGCTTCTGTATATGTAGTAGTGGCTGTTCCTTTCCCTGATGTCTCAACTTTGATTTCAGGAGCCAGTGCTGTTTCTGGATTCTTTGCCTCTGCATGCAGTTTGCCCTTTGACTACGTAAAGACACAGATTCAGAAAATGCAACCTGATGCCAACGGAAAGTACCCATACACGGGGTCACTGGACTGTGCCATGAAGACCTTCAAGAGCGGTGGCCCATTCAAGTTCTACACTGGTTTCCCAGTCTACTGTGTCAGGATTGCCCCTCATGTCATGGTAAAGCAGAAATACTTGAATATGACTCATCGACATTCCATTTTTAATCTCTACAAAATCTAGAACTTCTGCATCATACTCATTAGATTGCCAATTTGAAACAGATGACCTGGATATTCTTGAATCAGATCCAGAAATTGGAGAAGAAAATCGGCATATAAGACAAGCCAAAAAGGTGGGAACAGGTGTGATTTGCATCATGCTATCATTGTTCGACTCGTTTAATAACTTTCCAGCTGCTTTGACATTCTGGTAGTTGGTTTTGGTAGATGTCTTGAGCAATTTTTACTGTAGCTTATATGTTGCGTGACATTTACAATAATCGGATCATTTGTTGTATTGGGGAATTTTTGTTTTGGGTTGCCATGCATTTGTTGGCTGGGACGCAACAGCCATGAGAAGAGGGGATACTATCTAGTCGGTTCATTGAATAGGACCTGGATCGGAACAGGACCTGATTTTATATAGATTTTTGCAACTGATATTTTCGTATTATTCCCCCATTATATGTGACTTTACATTTTGTAGACACAATGAATCAGTGGTGAAAGATTATGCTTATATGCTGGTCCAGCTTGAGAATTTGCGTGTTTATGATAGCGTGTTTCATGCAATGGTGAAATCACGTTGTTCTACCCTGGTGCATAGGCAGCGCACCAAGCTCGGAAAACAAATTACGAGTACAAAGCGTGTTAGGACCAGGCAATTGATGAAAAATTAGGGTAAATGACATTGGCGCAATGCCAGTGTTTCATGCTGCCCTGTTGTTTTTGGGGGTTACAGTGTCTTGATAGACAAAATGGAGGGTTGTGACGAATTGCAGTTTATTGATAGGTTAGGAGTCTTGGATTCTTCTGGACGTCTCCTCGACAATTCCTTGGATGGAATCTCGTCCTGAATAAGCTCCGACCTTTGCCACTGAGCACGAATTGCTTAGACGCTTTTGGGTTTAGAGCATGTTCAAAAGCTATCCAATAACTTCTCCTAAATCAAATTAGAAAAAGTATAAAAAATCTTCTTCAACAGTTTCCGTAAAGAAAGTTTTATTATGCTTCCTCAACTTTTGCGGTTGGTTTTTCCAACTTAGGCGGATTTGAACGGTGGTTTTGGCTGGCGTAGCATGACGTAGCAACGTAGCATCCACGTGGAGATTACCGGCGACGTGAACAGCTTATGTGTCACTACTTTGTTTCAAAGTAAGAAAAAAACTTAATAATCTCAGAAAATTATTAAACTTTGTAGAGATTTAAAATATTTTTATTTAGGTCCAACTTCAAATTCAGATCAAACTTATTTTTAAAATTTGAAAAGACAAATAACTATATAGAATTACAAAAATAAAGTAGACCTTTAAACCTTTTGATAAAATTTCGAAAAATTTCCTAAATTCATATTTACATTTAAAAAATAATTTTTTTACATGCATTTTCTTTGGAAATTTTTAATTTCACTTTTTGAACTCGAATTCATATTCATATTTTAAAATTCGAGCTAAAAATTTCCAAAGAAAATTTATGTGAAACAATTATTGTTTATAAAATTTTAAAAATACATGAATAAACAAATTTGAAATTTAATCTCAAATGAAACAACAATAATTTATCCAAATTTTAAATTTGAATTTGAATTAAGTTCAAAAAGTGAATTTAAAATTATCCAAAGAAAATGTATGGGAAACAATTCTTGTCTGAAAATACTTAGAAATACATGAATTAAACATATTTTGAAATTGGAGCTCAAATTTAAAAATTGAATTTGGATTCAAATTCAAAATGTGA
>BCLH01001052.1:18127-31627 GCA_001602315.1 Zoysia pacifica | reverse complement strand
ATGTATGTGAACAAATTCTTGTTTTAGAGTACTTAGAAACTTATGAATTTAGGAAAATTCTGTGAAATTTTATTAAAAGGTTTAAAGGTCTAGTTTTTTTTTAATTCTAAATACTCCCCCCTTCCCATTATAAGTGACCTTTTTAATTTTTTGAAATAACATTTGACCATTCGTCTTACTCACAAAATTTACTAAAATACAAAATTAAATAAGTCAAGTTTAAAGTACTTTTAATAATGGACTATTTTATAATAAAATATTTTCACAAAATTTTTGAATAAGACGAATGGTGATTTTAAAAAAATCAAAAACATCACTTATAGTGGGACGGAGAGAGTAGTTATTTATCTTTCTAAATTTTAAAAAGTAAATTTAATCTCAATTTGAAGTTGGACTTAAATATGAAAAAAATTTCCTTTTAAAATATTTAAAATTCCGCAAAGTTTCATATTTTTTGAGCTTATTTAGTATTTTTTTTCTTAATTTGAAACAAAGTAGTGACATCACCGATAATCACCACATGGACACCACATCAGCCAAAATCACCGTCCAAATCCAACAAGTTTGGCTACCCGGTTTTGTAAGCGAGGAAGCAAAACCGCACAACAGCGAAAGTTACTCTTATTTTCTTAGACTCAGAAATCCCTTTATCCAGAGGAAAATTTGGGTTTAAACAACTCTTATTTTCTGACACCCAGAAGTTCCCTTATGCAGAGGTAAATTTGGGGAATTTTCTGGATTCTCATCTATTGTGCAACTGATAGTGAGACCGGCTGTTGATTTAATCTAAATTTAAACTATATTAGCAATATTAGCAAGCATTTAAAGTAGCTGTTGGAGGAGTTGGTTAAAATAGACTTTAAATTTTTTTTCTAGCCAAAAAACACTTTTTTGGGTGATATTTTGAGGGACTGTTGGATAAAATTGGAACAATGCCTGAGTCCTGAACATTCTCCGCGCAGTAATCTTCCCCTCGGCCTGCGTCAACTTACAGCCCACCTACAACCACCCCTAATAAATACTCCCTTCGTCTTACTCCCTCCGTTCCGTTTTTTAAGTTTTGTTCACTACGACTTTTATCAATAATTTTGATATATTTAATTAATTTTAATAATATAAATTATATAAATTATGAAAATATTTTTTTGAAAAATTTAAAAGTACAAATACTAGGTTTTTGAATTTAACTGAATATATAAAAATCATTAGTGAAAGTGGATAAAAGCTAAAAATAAACTTCTACTGGATAGAGGCAGTAGGCTTTTTCATTTTGCCAGTCCATTATGGTTTAGCCCAGTTAATGTTTTTCTTTATTTGCTTTTCTTTTTTTATTTAGTGATGTCCAAACAGTTCTCTTGACACAGCTCGACCTGAGCCCGAAATAGCACAGCCTATTTAAATTCGGGCCATGGGGCCAACCTGGCATACCGCGCCAAACGGGCTAACCCAAAAATTATTAAACGTGCTGGGCTAACCCTATCTACTTTGAATACATATAACATAAAATATAATTAATCAATCGTAATCGGGTTGTGCCTGTGTTGGAGGTCGGACCGTACCCTCAACCCAAGCACAGATCATGCGGTGCCGTGCTTGGGCTAGACCATTTTCTGGTGCTTCGGGCTAGCCTACTTGGCCCAACCCATTTGAACATGTCTATTTCTATTACAAACTGGGCTTTTAATTTTTTTCTGGCTCACTATAGTCCGGTCCAATATGTGTTTTTCTATTTCTATTTTGTAGACCTTTGCTTTTATTATATTTATTCAAAAATTATTATTGACTTACTTATTTTTATACTTCTTTACTTTGTTATTATTTTTTTCCAAATTTTCCCTTCTCAATTTATATATTTTCCCTTTTTTTGATGAATTTATTTTTATTACTAACATTTTACTAATGAAACAATTGATTTTTACAGTTAGAACAATTTATTATTGCCACTGAAACAATATTTTTTATTTATTTTCTATTTTCCCTTTATATGCATGCATTAAAATATTTTTAAAAATATATATTTTATTACTAGAATAATATGTTTTACTGTTGAAACATTTTATTTTTACCGCTAGAACAATAAAAACTTATTACTATAAGATTTGACTTTTACTGTTGAAATATTTTATTTTCATCACTAGAACAATAAAATCTAGTGGAACATTCGATTTACTAGTCCGGATACCCGTGCTAACGGTAGGGTCTAAGAAAAATATTAATATAAAAAATAATATATTAATATTAAAATTTTAAGTTTCTTATTCTCCACCATAAAAAGTTAAATACAAACTAACCATTAAAAGTTTATATGCATCATAGCTAAAACTGCTTCATGCGCCGTGGCAGCATAGGCAATGGCAGGCCGGTTGGCACGATGTGGTATCGTGCCAACCGGGGCGGAGCGGATTGATGTCAGCGGGAAGCGATGCGGTGCGGTCGAGGTGGAGCTAAGCTTCACACGACGCGGAAGTACAGGGCATAGCGGTTGCCATGGTTGGATGGCAGCAGCAGCGACTTTTTTTATCTATTAGTACCATCTAATTGTGCTTTTGTTAAAATGGTACCCATGTCGTGAGCTTCTACAAAATAGTAACATTTTTATTAAAGCTGTCGAGATCATATCTCCTAGGTACTTACGGCCCGAGATTACTTGACGGTCCAAGCTATCATCTACGGTCCATCAACAACGACCGGTCCACGTTCTTCGTGGGCCCAAAGGAAGAGTCCCGTAAGATTTCATGAAGCCCAACCAAAGAGTCAGGCGCACCCAGTCACAAGAGCCGCCCCGACCCCCGTAGGGTCGAGAGGAGCGTAACGCCAAGGCTTGGCCGCCTGATGGCCAAGTAACCGATTTACTTTCCGACTCTAGGGTTGGGCGATCAACCCAGAACAAGGCTTTTGTCAGTACAGAGATTTTTGGCGCCTGTACAAAAGAGGTAGGAAGGTAAAAGCAAATGGTAAAGCAACTTTGTCCTCCGCTTCGGCGCTGAGCAGAGGACAGGCGAAGGACGATAGCTAGAGCTAGAGGATCGTCCAACGCTAGAGGATCACCTGAGGAACATTTTCGAAGATGGTGTTGGCCTCACCTGTCAGAGGGAGCCTGATTACGTGGCGGCTAAGTTTGGTGGCGACCCCGCTTGTCAGCGGTCGCTCCATCTTGCGGGGATCTAAGTTTGGCTGCACCCCACCTGTTAGAGAACGTCCGGTTCCGTGAGCATCAAGTTTATTTGCGGCATCCACCTGTCAGAGAGCCGCCCGTTTCACCCCGCATTGTAACCTCATCCGCCTCTATATAAAGGTCCGTCGGGACCCTCGTACAAAAAAAGAGACATAGAGAAAGATAGCCAACATAGACATACACCCACAGAGGTGCGTCAGGGACTCTACCCGCGTAAGAGTCTTTCTGTCATTGTAATCCACTCGATCATATGTGAGTTCGTTGATTCCAACCCTAGACGTAGGGTATTACATTTCGCGGTGATCCGAACCAGGTTATATTCTTGAGTCTATCGCGGATTAGGCCACATCGATTAGTAAGAAGCGCATCGTACCCCCTTCGATCTACAAATTTCTATTGTGTCGATGTACAGAACACCGACAAAAGCTTTTCTAAAATAGTATTATCACGGATTTGAACTTATTTTCATTTGATTTTTAAAATTTTTTACATGGAATGATGATAATACCCTTCTAATTATACGCATGCGAAAATCTAATCAAATTATTTAATGTTCTTGCTTTTGATATATCTGACGGTATTTGAACCAAATTGAAGCTGCTGCAGGTGTGGTCAGGAATGGTGCTTCCAACATTCAAAGTAACAAAAAGGTGCAGAGCGTTGGGTGCACGAGGAGTACCGCTCGAGCTCACGACCTCAGCTTCGCTGGCAACCCCGGTCCCAGTGTACCCAAATGTCCCGCCGATGGCTTCTTACCTGGAGCCATGTATCCAAACGTTCCACCGATGCTGACACGGACTCTGGCTCGCCGGACTTGCAGAGACGAAGTCGGCGATCTTGGCCTGGAAGTCCGGGTCGCACAGGATGTTGCTGGACTTGACGTCGTGGTGCACGATCGGCTGCGCACAGTCATGGTGCATGTAGCTGAGCCCCTTGGCGCGTCGAACTCTTTATCCACCTTCGTGTCCAGCTTCCTCGTGTTCCATATCCTCTTGACGGCGACCATTCTAACGCCGCCGTCGCTGGTGCCGTCTTCCTCATCGTGTCCGCGGGTGGTGAGGTGGATGCTGTACACCTTCCCTGACCCGCCGCTGCCTGATCAAGTTCTCCTCGCGGAGGTTGCTGAGCACGTCCAACTCGGGGAATTTGAGTTGGGTGAACGCCGTCATCTTTCTGTGGTCACTTCTTGGATGTCCTTTCGGCGCCAGAAGATCATGCTGCCGATGAGGAGAATGAAGGCGATCAAACGAGAGGAGGGTGATAAGGCCCTTTGACAGCTCGTTGTGGGCCCCGGCCACCGTGGGACGTTCGGAGGTTTACTCGTGAGGTGGCCCTAGCGCAGAGACCGAGGTCGTCGGATTACCCGAAACAAATTTGTTTTGTTTTCTATAAATTTTTTAGATCTCATATATTTGTTCCGAGTTGTTATATTTTGTTAACTAATAATAGTTTATGTGGGCTCAAAATCTGAAAGATCCGTATTTGCTAGATATCTAAGACGTGTTTGTAGAGAGATTTTATCCATTAGCTTTGTAAAAGAAATAACTCTAGATGTATTTTTTGTGTGCATGTAGTTTAACTTATCTCTGTTGGAGATATTTTATCATGTGTATGTAAAAAAAAAATTGTGCTTTTTAAGAAGTAGAGATTCATTAGCAGTGTAATCTCTCTTATTTTCAAATATGTAAAATTATTATTAATGTTTCAAATAACATTAAGATAAAAGCAAATTATAACAAAATATATTATATTTATCATATTTTTTGCGTAAAGTGAATAGTCAAAGTTGACATTTGAAGTCAATAGTATCAATATTTTAAAATCAGAGGTGGTAGTTTGTATTTTCTATTTAGTACTTGGTGCCAGGATTACATTTGGCCCCCTTTCATCATCGTGGGCTCATCAAGGAAAACAATCAGTCCAAGTCGGAGGAAACGAAAATTAGGCCGGTTGGGTAACTGGGTGAGGTGGCTTTATTTTCGCCATACGCGGAATCTATTGGGACCCTTCTCCATGGGCACCTCCGCCAAGAGGGCCATTAATTCAGCCAAACAGCTGAGGGGTAAAATGTGTGAAGATTTAAAAGGGAGACAGGAGACTCGGAAATGAACAGTATACTTTATTACTGCAGATGTATATATTTATAGGGAATGGACATTTTTCTTGCCGTTTTGAGGAAATAGTTCTCGAATAGACGCATCCCTCCGTCAAGGGTTTCCATCATAGTGGGGCCAGAGGCCACCCCATGGCACATACTAGAGGCAGTTAGGCAGAGCGTCATGATGTCATCAAAGGAGGTGGCCTACATATTCTACCTGTTGGAGATAACTCAACCTATGTTCCATAATACCTAGGTGCGAAGGCAAGTGGGACTAAGGGTGTATTTGATTGTGTCAAAAGGGAGGGTCATCCCTGGATATTAGGGATGACCTTATCCCTGGTCTTTGTCTTTTGAAGCAAACACAAGACGGAGGTGGGGTTGAGCCAGAGGGTGAGCATCGGGAGGCGCAAAGGACAACCAGATGTGGAGGCATGGGGTTGGAGTCCGACCGGCAGTGGCACGTGGGGTTGGGCCAAAGTCGGAGCTATGGCTGGCATCGCGATGCTAAGTGCTGGAGGCTGGGGAGTGGCAGTACGAGGGCCTTAGGGCGAAGTCATGCCTCATGCCGACGCTTGGGGCTGGAGGCGGCGGCCAGCAGCGCACAGGGCTGTGGGCTAGAGGCAGCCGACGAGGTGTGTGAGGCTTGAGGTTGGCGGCGCACAGGGCTAGAGGCCAAAGCCTTGGGCGACACAGAGGGCTAGAGCCCGGAGTCGCTAAGGAGCAACCAAGGACAAGCTTGTCCACCTGTTTGGAGGGATGGGCTCATCCTATATATTGGCCGTATATTATCTCTTTGAAACAGACTCAATTCAACGAAGTGAATCAAACATCTCGTAGATATGGATAACTCAAAGATGGAAATGGGTACAATATCCATGGATAGTAGTTAATTTTACCCATATCCATGAGCAAAAATCTTTATCATATCCGTACCTATTACCCACAACAGGTAGAAAATGTTACCCATACCCATGTCCACGGATATTTGTTACCGGCGGGTATACCAACATGCCCGTGTCCATCATGTGCAGTGGTGTAAGCTTCATGAGCTTTGACGTCCCCTAAAAGGTATGAATTGATTTTGTTGATTGAATGAACACTATAGGTAACAGTTGTGATTGTTGGTACCACTTCGTATATTCTACTTCAACATGGTGGGCTTCCTAGATGGATGACAAGGATGACCCCAAGATGAGGAATTCTGGGCTTCGCTGGAACAAGCTAAGGACTAGTTAAAGAGTTCATACGATTGACGGTACTATTAAGGGGGCTCAAATTATTTGTTCTTGGGTCATACAAGTGTTAGGAGGTATGAATACTCTTAGTTACCTCAGAATGCACTAAAGGTGGCAAAGAAAGAAAAGCAAGCGAACCTAAAGTCAAGTCATAGACGAAGATTCAAGTTTTCAGTTGCAGAAGAGTCACCGAAGTCCTGTGAAGTCATCGGACAGCCCGGTAAGCCAGAAGATGTGAAGTCCTGAGCGAGGTGCTCTCTGGAGTCGAAGTGGAGATGGCACTAGATAGTCCGGTGAGCTAATGACTGGACAGTCTAGTGAGCCTGAAGACAAAGTACAGAAGAGGTGAATCTAGAAGTCCAAAAGTGAGAGTCACCGGACAGTCCGGTGAAGGTATGCACCGGATAGTCCGGTGCCATATAGCTATATGGAATGGATTTCAGAGAGAATGTTTCTCTGGTCTGCTGACAAAAAGAGTCATCGGACAATCCGGTAGGAGTAGTCACCGGGCAGTTCGGTGATTGGAAAAAGCAGTCAGCTTTAGGACATCACGTTTCAACAGTTGTTTTTGGGCTTGGAGCTCATTTAACCGTGGAGGGGGACATTTTGCAGTGTACCTGAGGTCTGAATTAGTGGAGTAAATTTGTGAGAGGCCAAGAGACACCAAAAAGAGAGCACAACACAAGATTTGAAATCATTGGTGCTAGTAAGAGAGTGAATAGGAGCATTCATAGACTTCTAGATCTTGTGAGGCTTTGAGAGGAGAGATCTTTGCTTATTACTCTTGGTTTGACAGCCTAGATCGGCTAAGATCAGTGTTCGAGCTTTCGAGGAGATTGTGGAAGACAACAACAAGTTTGTGAGTGATTTCGAGTCCCCTCTTGAAAAGGACACCAAATGGGAGCACTCGAAGCCTTGGAGGCTTGCTCTTGTGAGAGGGTATTGTGTGCTACAGCCGGACCACTGGTGACTCTACTCTAGAAAGTGGAGCATACCCTTGGGAGCACCGTTTCAGAAATGGCTGGAGGGACCGGTACTCCGACGGGAGTGGTCCAACGAAGATTAGGGGAAGGCGCAAACCTTATGAAACCTTGAGAAAATTCGCGATCATTCTCTTGACTCTATCTCTTTACTTTTCGTATTTCATCTTGTTAAGTAGAGTTATAGGTTGCTTTACAATACCTCTTGGTGGCTATTGTGCTAGTGTTTGTTTGTTATTTTTATTTTATCACTAGCATTTTTAGGGGTCTTTCTACTAAAATTGTGTAGGTTGCTCTTGTTGTGATTGAACTTTATAGTTTGAGTTTGTAGCGAATTAAGTTCTATAAGTCCACCAATTTGACCTCCTTCTCGGTGTCTTTGATCCTTTCAAGTGGTGAGGAGAGTAGTGTATCCAGCCATGCCACTTGGGCAACGCCATTGCCGCTAAAAATCATGTTCTATTTCCAAAAATACAAAAATTAATAAAGCAAGAGGTAAAATGGATTTCAAATCATTGCTTTATTTGCATGTTTTAGCCTATATGTTTAGACTATTTATCAGATAAGTGGATATGCGGGTAAGGATAAGATGTTTCATTACCCATTTTTATTTTATCCATGGATTTAAAATTTAATCTATACCCGTATCCGCAGGTGAAGAATAGGATCCGTATCCGCACCCATCTAGTCGGGTATCCACGGGCATGCGGGTAATGGATAACCATTGCCATCTTTTGATGACAACGTGCTATCTCACTTCGCCCATTCAACCAAAAGGACCCTAATATATGTTCTACCTCCGTCTCAATATAACTTCATTTTTAGGTTTGGTGACTAATGTTTTTTATAAATTCAATCAATTCGATGATGTAAGACTTAGATTCATTAAGAGAAATATTTTCATATTCTATATTTTTTTTGTTGATAAAGTCAACTGAAATTATTTTTTTGTCAGTTAGGATTGACCAAACAAAAAATGATGACTTCTTAGGAAAGAGGTAGTAATCCAAGACTAAAACCAAATTTTTATGAGAACATATAGAATGTTAGTTTTTAATGTATGATATATAGTTTGCATTATTCCTATTGGTCTATGGGTGCGTTTGGTACGGTTCTGATTCTGTCAAGAATCAGAAACCTTTCAGCTTCTCTCAAGAAATGATTCTCACTTTTAGTGCAAAATGGAGAAATGTTACAAGTGATTTTGATTCGAATAACTTTTTAAAAATACTGCTTTGTTGAGATTCAGGTGATTCACATCAGAATCTGAATGTTTTGGGTAGCCAAATGTGCCCTATGTGTGGAGTATCGATATTAAGACCCCGTTTGAAACGTCGCACATGAATTTCATATGAATGAGTTCAATTTCACGGGAAAAGCGTAGGAATTGGGAAAATTTTCTACAAAACTAAACTTGCTACTTTATCTCGAATGGAAGCAAACCTAACTAATTCTAGTAGGCCAAGATTTCTAACATACTATTGAAATGAGATATGCAAACATACAAGCACTAGCACAATAATCACAAAGAGGAATATCAGACAACCTATCAACACTACTTGCAGGAATGTAAATGCAGAAAGTATGTAAGTAGCGAGAAAAGAATGCTCAGTGATTTTTCCTAAGGTCTTGAAAAGATGGTTCCCTCCCCTAATCCTCGTTGGACTACTCTCGTTGGAGACTTGGTCAACGAGACTTGGTCCCTCACACCATTCCTAGAATTGTACTCTATAGAGTACGCTTCACTTATAGAGTGAACACACTAGTGTCCCCGGCTATCCCAAATACTAGTACCAATCACACCACTCACAAACTTGATGACGGCTCTCATAATCTGCTCGGAAGCTCGATCACCGACACCTAGCCGGTCTAGTCTACTATAATTCAAGAGTAACAAATCAAGACACTCTTTTCAAGAGTCACAAGCTCTAGGGGTGGACAAATGCTCTAGTCACTCTCTTCTAGCACTCAAGATCTTTCAATTCTTGCAATGTGCTCTCTCCATGGTGTCCTTTGGTCTTTCACAAGTTTTCTCCGGAACTTCAGACCTCAAACATACTTCTCAACTTCTCCCTCCATATTTTAAATAGGCTACCAACTCAGAAATAACCATTGAAGGCTGATGTCATAAAGTTGTCTGCTTTTACTAGTCACCAAACTGTCCGATAACTCTTCACATCGGACTGTTCGATGACTCCTTTATCACCACAAATAGTGGAACACCTATCAAGAATCCATCCCTTCTGTCACCAGACTGTCTGGTGCATAACTTCACTGGGTTGTCTAGTGAACCATCTCTTTTTGGATTCTGAGACATGCTTCTCTATATTTCATCTTCATAGACGCCGGATTGTTCGGTCTTTGACCTCATTGGATTGTACGGTAACTTCTTCTCTTCAAGTTCTAGAAAACAACCTCTGTAGATTCAGATCTTTTGGTTCACAGGACTGTGTAGTGACCTCATCTGACTGTCCGGTGACTTCTGAAACTAAAACTTGGAGTCCTTGATTCCATCTTATTTCCAACTTCATCCAAATGCTTCCTTAGTTCATCCTCTGTTACTCAAGAGATTCCTAGAGCATTCAAACCTCCTAATACTTGTATGATCCAAGAGAAAATGGCTTGATTCCCTTAATAATACCGGCTTTTCCTATGGACTCAAGATCTAATAAAATTGAGCCACATATGACTCTCTAGATCATCGTTAGCCTTGATCAATCTTCAACCGAGACTCCTCTTCTAGGGCTCATCTATGTCAACCATCGAAGAAGCCCACCCTATTGCTGTAGAGATAATGTGGATGGAACTTAAAACCACATGGATTGCTTATGGTTTTAATTCATCACCAAAATAAGTTTTACCTTTTAAGGGTTTATAACACTTCAATGGTTATAAAGCTTACAAGGGCCATCAGCATGCATGCTGCAGCAATTCAGTGGCAATAATAACATGATTAAGAAATATTTTACTGCAGCACACATGCGTTGTAACTATCCATTAGGGAAGATACGTGATCATCTTCTAATTATGTACGACGGCGCTAATTGCATTGTGCAAGTGCATTCATGTATGTGGCAGTAAAATAAATATTAATGTACTAATAAATTAGCATGGAGGATTGCATTAGCGTATCAAATGGATTAATAAGTTTATACCATCATTTTTGCAATGATACGATGTTTGCCATGTAGGGCAGCTCAGCTGGGCCATTGACCTGCCGGCTTGATATATATCAAGAAGATCCATAGGACATGGTAGTCGAAGGACCATAAAAAACCGTCAACAAGTAACATAGATGCCGATTGTATCCTTGCAAGGATTATTCATAGTAGTCCCCAGAATCAGTGGTTCAATTCTGTGTTTAGCATCACATAAACAAAATCAATCTTATGCAAGAAAACTTAAAATGACTCATTAATTAATAGAGCAAAGGTGTTGATAACATGTTATGAACAGTTTTCACCATGGATCCACCAGGATCCATTTCCCATACCCAATCAAGAAAGAGGCGTGAGATGATGTTTGTAGAATCGTTCCTTTTTCCAGTTTCTCAGAGAGTCACATGAATACCGATATATGTGGAGCTACTGGTCTCTTTCTCATTCTCTCCTTTAGCATAGAAATGATCTCAATATATAGAGGATTAGAATTATCCTTCATGCCTTTTGGTCTGGTCTCTATGACCTTTGGTATGGGCCCACTGGATCCCACTAAAGGATTCTTAACACAGTACACTTTTTGGAAGTTTAAGAGGTGCTGACCAGGTTCAGGTTACTTTAAATAATTGCTCCCTAGTCCCTCCTCAAAAGGACTTCATTTCTAGGTTTGGCCAAACTAATTTTGACTAACATTTTTTTATAAATTCGATCAATTTAGCAAGTTAAGACTTACTTTTAGATTCATTATAAGAAATTGTTTGTAGTATATAATTTTTATGTTTTAAAAATCAATTAAATTTATAAAATTATGTATCAAATTCACATTTGACCAGACCTAAAAATGAAGCCCTTTTAAAGATGGAGATAGTATTATGAATTGGAGAAATTCCTTATCAACCATCCAAAAAATTACAAGTTCTCTATGAACTAGTCTTTCAATTTTCTTATCAACTATCATTGTTAACTTTCTTTCCTTATTTCACCACACCTATACATTTTGGACTTGCAAAAGTCTAATTTGCTAACTTTCCATACTACCCAATTTAGTGGTTCTTTTTGGGTTTTAGGGATTATAATATTTTTACAAGGAATAATTTTCACTTTCAAATCATATTCAAATTCAAATTTTAAAATTTGATATGAACTATTTTATTTCTTAGCTTTTGTGGGTGGTAAAGTGAATTTGTGAGAGAAAATTGGTTTCAAGAGACTCCACTAAAATGGGTAAGGAGAAAACATAGTAAAAAATATATAAGGGCCAACAAGTCTTTTTAAAGCTCCAAATGGATGGGAATGGTGAACAAAGAAAGAATGTCAATATTAGTGGTTGATAAGAAAATTGAAAATTTTAAGTGTTTCAATTTTTTATGGTTAATAAGTAATATACCCTTATGAATTAGAGCACTTTGTACCTTCATATTGCTAGTTGGAGGGAGAGGAAATCTTGTGCTTCTGCAGACTCTGTCATCCTTTGGTTCAAAAAGGGATTCTCCAATGCAGTGCCAAAAGTAAATCTATTGTTGTTTTCTTTCTAGAGATATATCGTCACCTCTGTGTACTACATCCGTTCTAAAAAAATAAGTATTTTTAGGTTTGATTATAGTCAAATTTTTTTAACTTTTTACTAAAAATATCTAGAAAATTACATAATTTGTAATATAAAAAAATACTTTTTATGGAAGCTTCATTATTAATGATCAAAGTGATATGGTCTATTTGGCAGAGCTCCCAACTCCTGATTCTCAGTTAAAATCAGGGGAGCTCTGTTAAATATTGTTTTTTAGAAGAAGTGATTCTTGTCTGATTATATGAAATAATTTTTTAAAATAAACAAAAGGGCTGAGAGCTGAAAAAAGTAGCTTCTCCTGATTTTGTGAAGTGAATCTCTATATTGATTTTAAAAGTTTATCTTAAAGAATCAAAGAGAATTACTTTCAGCTACAGAATCACTTCATAGGAGAATTAGAAATGAATATAAAGAATCATGAGCTAAGAGCTTTGCCAAAAAAGCTCATATGTTTGACTTTGACTAATATAGAAATGCTTATATTTTAGAACGAAGGTAGTATGTGGATGCCTGAAAGGATTCTTCCTCATGATACAGGGATGCAGAAAGTACATCCATCTCTGTTATGCATGTGGGGGCGTAGACAGCTTGTGTGGCAGGGATTATGGGGTTCATTTCTTCTGCACATCGCCATAACTGGAGGAGCTCTATGCAGCACACTTTCTTTTATGAGCAGCTAGAATATCTGGAAGCCAACAATGGATTTGATCTGTTCAGCTCTTTACACGTAATTTCAATTGATTTTGTGACTTTTGCTGTAGATTGGTAGCGGCATATTGCATCATTTGCACCATTTCTCTTCTACGGCCTCATAAACTTGGTTATACTTTGGGTCTAGACTGCAGCATCTTAGTCTAAGGCGTACTCTTCTTGTTCGTAAATTATTGTCGCTGTTGATTACTAATATCATCTTTGACCATTGTCTTGTTCACAATTAAAATTTGTAAAATTGTAAGTCCTGATTAAAATAACTTTAATGATAATTCAAATTATAACTAGTACTATATTTGCTTGTATGTAACTCCGGTAGTTGACAGAATTAAGACAAATTATGAGCCACATGAAATTGTATAGAGCGAGTGCTACCCTCGAGCTTATTTCTTTCTGGACAGACTAATGTATTCATCTATATGTTTCTGATAGTTAATTTGTGAAAACTAAAGAGTTACAAAGACTGCGATAATATGGGATGGAGGGAGTAAATGCTACCACAGCTAGAACACGTTTGTTTTATTGTTATTTTATGCTATTGCATTTTGTAAATATCACTAATTTTTGTTGTTA